>JAKZJZ010000024.1:115000-130000 GCA_022702705.1 Papilionanthe hookeriana x Papilionanthe teres
TCGGAAATTGACCATTTTAACTAAAGTTAACTTTTTGGTCAAAAGTTCACTTATTGGGTCAATGAGTTTGTCATTCGGTCAAAGATTGACCATTTTGACCAAAGTTGACTTTTTGGTCAGAAATTTGCTTAGTGGGTCAATTATTGGTCATCTGGTCAAAAATTGACTATTTTGACTAAAATTGAATTTTTTGTCAAAAGTTAACCCATTGGGTCAATGGAGTGGTCATTGGATCAGGAATTGACCATTTTGACCAAAGATGACTTTTTGTCAAAAGTTGACTTACTTGGTCAATGGGTTGGTCATTGGGTCAAGGATAGACCATTTTGACCAAAGTTGACTTTTTGGTCAGAGATTGGCTTACTGGGTTAATAATTGGTCATTAGGTCAAAAATTGACTATTTTGACCAAAATTAATTTTTGGTCAAACGTTTACTCTATCGAGTCAATGTGTTGGTCGTTGGGTCGAAAATTGATCATTTTGACCAAAGTTGACTTTTTGGTCAAAAGTTGACTGTTCGGGTTAATGGGTTGGTCATTGGGTCGAGGATTGATCATTTTGACCATAGTTGACTTTTTGGTCGGATATTGACTTATTGGGTCTAAAATTAGTCATTGGGTCGAAAATTGATTATTTTGACCAAAATTAAATTTTTTGTCAAAAGTTCACCCATTGGGTCAACTTTGTGGCATTGGGTCAGAAATTAACCATTTTGACCAAAGTTGACTTTTCGGTCAAAAGTTGACCTATTTGGTCAATGAGTTGGTAATTGGGTCGAGATTTGACCATTTTGATCGAAGAAAACTTTTCGTCAAAATTTGATATATTGGGTCAATCGGGTAGGTCATTAGGTCGAAAATTGATCATTTTGACCAAAGTTGACTTTTTGTCGAAAGTTGACCTATTGGGTTATTGGGTGGTCATTAGGTCGAAAATTGATTATTTTGACCAAAATTGACTTTTTCATCAAAAGTTGTCTGTTAGGTCAATGTGTTTGTCATTGGGTGATGGATTAATTATTTTGACAAAAATTAACTTTTTGGTCGAGAGATTGACTTATTTGGTCATTAATTGGTCATTAGGTCAAAATTGACTATTTTGACTAAGATTGAATTTTTGGTCAAAAGTTAACCCATTGGGTCAACGGGGAGGTCATTGGGTTAAATATTGACCATTTTAACCAAAGTTGACTTTTTGGTCAAAAGTTGACATATTTGGCCAATGTGTAGGTAATTGGATCAAGAAGTTGACCATTTTTACCAAAGATGACTTTTTTGGTCAAAAGATGACCTATTAGGTCAATGGGTTGGTCATTGGGTCAAAAATTGTCCATTTTGATCAAAGTTGGTTTTTTGGTCAAAAGTTGACCTATTGGGTCAATTGGTGGTCATTTGGTTAAAAATTGACTATTTTGAGCAAAATTGGCTTTTTGGTCAAAAGTTGACTTATTGGGTCTATGGGTTTGTCATTGGATTAAGGATTGACCATTTTGACTAAAGTTGACTATTTGGTCAGAGATTGACTTATTGGGTCAATAATTGGTCATTAATTCAAAAATTTTTTATTTTGACCGAAATTGACTTTTTGGTCAAATGTTGACCTATTAGGCCAATGGGTTGATCATTGGGTCAATGTTTGATCATTTTGACTAAAGTTGACTTTTTGGTCAAAAGATGTCCTAGGGTATTAGTAGATCCGACACATAATTTAAATGTGATAATTTATCCTCTAAAAAGGGAAATATTGAATGAATAGTTCGTAAATTCTGAGATTTTGATATTATTTTTTCTTCAAGGGAAGATACTAATCGCGACGAGAATGAAATTTCCGGAATGACTCCAAAACCTTCGATACCATTTGAGAATAAAAATGATAAGAAAAAGAATTCTTGAACGATGAAAATCCATTTTGGTTAGAATCATTCACCGAAGAAATCAAAGATTTCGTTGATACATTCTAGTAATTAAACGTTTCACAAGTACCAAACTAGATTTATTGTCATAACCAATAATTTCCACTGGGCTCATAAAAAATCAAACTATTGAAGTTATGATAATGAGCAAGTGAGTAAATATACTCCGAAGGAGTAGCGAATATAGGAAGTTTTGTTGCCAAAATCTATCTTTTTTCGATCTAAATATCCTTGTAATTACTGCTTTATTTAAATACATTTCTACTTTAACCAAAAAAGAGAGGCATTTCTTATGTTATGAAATGATACATACTGCAATATGGTCAGAACGGCGTATGTGTGTATGTTGTATATAGTCTATTTTTTCTCTTATAGTAAAAGACTATTTATAAGAAAATAGTTAAGAGGTCAAAGATTAACCATCTTGACCAAAGTTGACTTTTTGGAAAGAGATTGGTTTACGGGGTCAAAAATTGGTCAATAGGTCAAAAATTGACTATTTTAATCAAAATTGACTTTTTGGTCAAAGTTGACATATTGGGTCAATGGGTTGGTCATTGGGTTAAGGATTGACAATTTTGACCAAAGTTTTCTTTTGTCAAAATTTGACCTATTTAGGTCAATGAGGCGGTCGAGTAGATCAAAAATTGACAATTTTGAGCAAAATTGACTTTTTGGTCAAAAGTTGACTTATTGGGTCAATAGGTTGGTCATTGGGTCAAGGATTAACTATTTTGGCCAAAGTTGACTTTTTAGTCAAAAGATAACAAATTAGGTCAATGAGTTGGTCATTGGATGAAGGATTGACCATTTTCACCAAAGTTGACATTTAGGTCATTGTGTTAGAAATTGACCATTTTGACCCAATTTGACTTTTTGGTCAAAAGTTGACCTTTTGGGTCAACGGGTGGTCATTAGGTCAAAAACTGCCAATTTTGACCAAAATTGGTTTTTTGTTCAAAAGTTGACCTATTGAGTCAATAATTGGCAATTATGTAAAAAATTTACTATTTTGACCAAAATTAACTTTTGGGACAAAAGTCGATCTATTGGGTAGGTGGGTTGGTTATTGGGTCAAGGATTTACCATTTTGACCAAAGTTATCTTTTTGTTCAAAGGTTGACATGTTGGGTCAATGGGTTTGACATTGGGTCAAGGATTGATAATTATGACCAAAGTTCACTTTTTGGTCAAAGATTTACTTATTGGGTAAATAATTGGTCATTATGTCAAAAATTATCTATTTTGACCTAAAAAGTTGACATTTCGGTCAAAATTTGACCAATTTAGTCAATTGGTTGATCATTGGGTCAAAAATTGACCATTTTGACCAAAGTTGACTTTTTGGTCAAAAGTTGACCTACTTGGTCAATGGGTGGTCATTAGGTCGAAAATTATTATTTTGACCAAAATAGACTTTTTGTCGAAATTTGATTTATTAGGCGATGGGTTTGTCATTTGGTCGATCATTGGCCATTTTGTCAAAGTTGACTTTTTGGTCGGAGATTGACTTATTGGGTCAATAATTGGTCATTAATTCAAAAAATTGACTATTTTTGTCATTAGGTCAAAAATTAATTATTTTGACCAAAATTAAATTTTTGGTCAAAAGTTGAGCCATTGGGTCAACGGAGAGGTCATTATGTCAGAAGTTGACTATTTTGACTAAAATTAACTTTTTTGGTCAAAAGTTGACCTATTTTGGGCAAAAGTTGACTTATCATTTGACCAAAGTTGACTTTTTGGTCAAAAGTTGACTTATTGGGTCAATTGGTGGTCATTCAGTCAAAATTTGACTATTTTGACCTAAATTGACTATTTGGTCAAAAGTTGACCTATTTGGTCAATGGGTTTGTCATTGGGTTAAGGATTGAATATTTTGACCAAAGTTGACTTTTTGGTCAGAGATTAACTTATTGAGTGAATAATTGGTGATTAGATCAAAAATTAACTATTTTGACCAAAATTTACTTTTCGGTCAAAAATTGACATATTGGTCAATGGGTTGGTCTTTGGGTCAATGGGGTGGTCATTGGGTCACAAATTGGCCATTTTAACCAAACATTACTTTTTGGTCAAAAGTTGACCTATTTTGACCAAAATTGAATTTTTGGTCGAAAGTTAACTTATTGAGCCAATCGGGGTGGTCATTAGGTCGGATATTGACTATTTTGACCAAAGTTGACTTTTGGTCGAAAGTTGACATATTTGGTTAATGAGTTGGTTATTGGGTCGAGAATTGACCATTTTGACCAAAGATGACTTTTTGGTCGAAAGGTAGACTATTAGGTCGATGGGTTAAAAATTGACCATTTTGACCAAAGTTGACTTTTTGGTCAATAGTTGACTATTTGGTCGATCGGTTGGTAATTGGTTCAAGAATTGACCATTTTGATCGAAGATGACTTTTTAGTCGAAAAGTTGATCTATTAGGTCGATGGGTTGGTCATTGTGTCGAAAATTAACCATTTTGACCAAAGTTGACTTTTTGTTCAAAAATTGACCTATTGGGTCAAAGGGTGGTCATTAGGTCAAAAAATGACTATTTTGTCCAAAATTGACTTTTTGGTCAAAAGTTGACCTATTTGGTTAATGAGTTTGCCATTGGGTCAAGGATTGACCATTTTGACCAAAGTTAACTTTTTTGTCAGAGATTGACTATTGGGTCAATAATTGGTCATTAATTCAAAAATAGATTATTTTGACCAAAATTGACTTTTTGGTCGAAAGTTGACCTGTCGTGCTAATGGTTTGGGCATTAGGTCGAGGATTGATCATTTATATGTAATAAGCTAAGTAAATTATAAATAAAAATATATATAGGTATATATATATATATATATATATATATATATATATATATATATATATATAATATTATTTTTTATTTTAAATGTTTTAAGTATAGTATATTTTTTATAAATATAATTTAATTATAAAAATAAGTAAAAATTAAATAAATTATAAATAAAAAAAAATATATAGCTATATATAAATATATATTTATATATATATATATATATATATATATATATATATATATATATATATATATATATATATATATATATTTATATTATATTAATTTTTTATTTTAAATATTTTAAGTATAGTATATTATTTATAAATATAATTTAATTATAAAAATATTTAATAATTAAATAAATTATATATATATATATATATATATATATATATATATATATATATATATATATATATATATATATATATATATAATTTTATTTTTTATTTTAAATATTATTAGTATATTATATTATTTATAAACATAATTTAATTACAAAAATATTTAATAATTAAAAAAATTATAAATAAAAAAATATATATAGAGGTACATAAATATAAATTTATATATATAATAAAATTTATTTAATATTATTTTTTATTTTAAATATTTTAAGTATAATATATTATTAAAAAAAATAATTTAATTTTAAAATTATTTAATAGTTAAAAAATGATATATATATATATATATATATATATATATATATATATATATATATATATTTATAAATATATATATTTATATATATTTATATATAAATTTATATAACATTATTTTTTTATTTTAAATATTTCAAGTATAGTATATTATTTTAAATATAATTTAATTATAAAAATATTTAATAGTTAAATAAATTATAATTAAATATATATATATATATATATATATATATATATATATATATATATATATTTATGAAAAATTATTTTTTATTTTAAATGGTTTAAGTATAGTATATTATTTATAAAAATAATTTAATTATAAAAATATTTAATATTTAAATAAATTATAAATAAATTAATATATATATAAAATAATTTTTTTATTTTAAATGCTTTAAGTATAGTTTATTATTTAGAAATATAATTTAATTATAAAAATATTTAATAGTTAAGTAAATTTTAAATAAAAATATATATAGGTATATATAAATATATAAATTTATATATATATATAAATATAAAATTAATTTTATTCTTTTATTTTAAATATTTTATGTATAGGATATTATTTATAAATATAATTTAATTATAAAATTTTTTAAAAGTTAAATATATTATAATTTATTAAATATATATATATATATATATATATATATATATATATATATATATATTTATATATATAATTTTATATAATATATTTTTTTATTTTAAATTTTTTAAGTATAGTATATTATTTATAAATATTATTTAATAATAAAAATATTTAATAGTTAAATAAATTATAAATAAATAAATAAATATAAGTATATTTAAATATAAATAGATATTTATATATATATACATATATATGTATATATAAATTTTAATAATATTATTTTTTAATTTAAATATTTTAAGTATAGTATATTATTTTAAAATTTTAATAATATTATTTTTTATTTTTAAATATTTTAATTTAATTATAAAAATATTTAATAGTTAAAAAAATTATAAATAAATATATATATAGGCATATACAAATGTATATATATATATATATATATATATATATATATATATATATATATATATATATATATATATATATATATATATATATATATAATATTATTTTTTATTTTAATTATTTTAAATATTGTATATTATTTATAAATAAAATTTAATTATAAAAATATTTAATAGTTAAATAAAATATAAATATATATATATATAGGTATCTATAAATATATATATATATATATATATATTAATATATTTATATATATTAATATATTTATATATGTTTATATATAAATATATATATATATATATATATATATATATATATATATATATATATATATATATATATATTTATATTTATGTAAAATTATTTTTTTTATTTTAAAATTTTAAAGTATAGTATATTGTTTAAAAATATAATTTAATTATAAAAATATTTAATAATTAAATAAATTATAATTAAATATATATATATATATATATATATATATGAGGTATATATAAATAAATAAATAAATATATATATATATAATTAATTTTATTCTTTTATTTTAAATATTTTATGTATAGGATATTATTTATAAATATAATTTAATTATAAATATGGCCAAAATGGTTAATCCTTGACCCAATAACCAACCTATTGACCCAATAGGTCGACTTTTAACCAAAAAGTCAATTTTGCTCAAAATTGTCAATTTTTGACCTACTAACCGCCTCATTGACCTAAATAGGTCAAATTTTGACCAAAAGACAACTTTGGTTAAAATAGTCAATCCTTAACCCAATGACCAACTCATTGACCCAATAGGTCAACTTTGGTTAAACAGTCAATTTTGATTAAAATAGTCAATTTTTGACTTAATGCCAAATTTTGATTAAAACGAGTCAATTTTTGACTTTGGTCGAGATGGTTAATCTTTGACCTAATGCTCAACTCATTGACCCAATAGGTCATCTTTTGACCAAAAAGTCAACTTTGGTCAAAATGGTCAATCCTTGACCCAATGACCAACCCATTGGCCTAATAGGTCAACATTTGACCAAAAAGTCAATTTTGGTTAAAATAAAAAATTTTTGACTTAATGACCCAATAAGTCAATCTCTGACCAAAAAGTTAACTTTGGTCAAAATGGTCAATCCTTAATCCAATGACAAACCCATTGACCCAATAGGTCAACTTTTGACCAAAAAGCTAATTTTGGTCAAAATAGTCAATTTTTTAATTAATGACCAATTATTGACTCGATAAGTTAATCTCTAACCAAAAAGTGAACTTTGATCAAAATGGTCGATCCTTGACCCAATGATAAACCCATTGACTCTATATTTTTATTTATAATTTATTTAATTATTAAATATTTTTATAATTAAATTATATTTATAAATAATATACTATACTTAAAAAATTTAAAATAAAAAATACTTATATATATATATGTATATATTTATTTATTTATTTATTTATACATACATATATTTATATTTTATTTATAATTTATTTAACTATTAAATATTTTTATATTTAAATTATATTTATAAATAATATACTATACTTAAAATATTTAAAATAAAAAAATAATATTATATAAATTGATATATATATATACATACCATTTTGACCAAAGTTGGATTTTTGGTCAAAAGTTGACCTATTGGGTTAATGGGTTGTCATTAGGTTAAAAATTTACTATTTTGACCAAAATTGACTTTTTGGTCAAAAGTTGTCATGTTAGGTCAATGTGTTTGTCATTGGGTGAAGGATTGATTATTTTGACAAAAATAAACTTTTTGGTCAGAGATTGACTTATTTGGTCATTAATTGGTCATTAGGTCAAAAATTGACTATTAAAACCAAGATTGAATTTTTGGTCAAAAGTTAACCCATTGGGTCAACGGGGAGGTCATTGGTTCAGAAATTGTCCATTTTGACCAATGTTGACTTTTTGGTCAAAAGTTGACATATTTGGTCAATGAGTTGGTAATTGGGTCAAGATTTGACCATTTTTACCAAAGATGACTTTTTTGGTCAAAAGATGACCTTTGGGTCAATGGGTTGGTCATTAGGTCAAAAATTGTCCATTTTGACCAAAGTTGACTTTTTGGTCAAATGTTGACCTATTGGGTCAATGGGTGGTCATTTGGTCAAAAATTGACTATTTTGACCAAAATTGGCTTTTTGGTCAAAAGTTTACCTATTGGGTCTATGGGTTTGTCATTGGATCAAGGATTGACCATTTTGACTAAAGTTGACTATTTGGTCAGAGATTGACTTATTGGGTCAATAAGTGGTCATTAATTCAAAAATTTTTTATTTTGACTAAAATTGACTTTTTGGTCAAATGTTGACCTATTAGACCAATGGGTTGGTCAATGGGTCAAGGATTGATCATTTTGACCAAAGTTGACTTTTTGGTCAAAAGATGTCCTATTGGGTCAATGGGTTGGGCATTTGGTCAAAAGATTAACCATCTTGACCAAAGTTAACTTTTTGGATATAGATTGGTTGACTGGGTCAAAAATTGGTCATCAGGTCAAAAATTGACTATTTTAATCAAAATGACATTTTGGGTCAATGGGTTGGTCATTGGGTTAAGGATTGACGATTTTGACCAAAGTTGTCTTTTGTTCAAAATTTGACCTATTTAGGTCAATGAGGCGGTCAGTAGATCAAAAATTGACAATTTAGAGCAAAATTGACTTTTTGGCAAAAGTTGATCTATTGGGTCAGTAGATTGGGCATTGGTTCGAAGATTACTTTTTGGTTAAAAGTTGACATATTTTGACCAAAATTGAATTTTTGGTCAAAAGTTAACCATTGGGTCAACGAGGTGATCATTAGGTCAGATATTGACTATTTTGACCAAAGTTGACTTTTGGTCGAAAAGTTGATCTATTTAGTCGATGAGTTGGTAATCGTGTCAAGAATTGACCATTTGACCAAAGATAACTTTTTGGTCAAAAGTAGACCTATTAGGTCAATGGGTTGGTCATTGGGTTAAAAATTGACCATTTTGACCAAAGTTGACTTTTTGGTCAAAAGTGTCTATTTGGTCAATGAGTTGGTAATTGGGTCAAGAATTGACCATTTTGACCGAAGATGACTTTTTAGTCAAAAAGTTGATCTATTGGGTTAGTGGGTTGGTCATTGTGTCAAAAATTGACCATTTTGAACAAAGTTGACTTTTTGTTCAAAAGTTGACTTATTGGGTCAAAGGGTGGTCATTAGGTCAAAAAATGACTATTTTGACCAAAATTGATTTTTTGGTCAAAAGTTGACCTATTTGGTTAATGAGTTTGTCATTAGGTCAAGGGTTGACTATTTTGACCAAAGTTGACTTTTTTGCCAGAGATTAACTATTGGGTCAATAATAGGTCATTAATTCAAAAATAGACTATTTTGACCAAAATTGACTTTTTGGTCAAAAGTTGACCTATTGTGCTAATGGTTTGGGCATTTGGTCATGGATTGATCATTTATATTTAATAGTTAAGTAAATTATTAATAAATATATATATATATATATATATATATATATATATATATATATATATATATATATATATATATATATATATATATATATATATATATATATATATATATTATTTTTTTATTTTAAATGTTTTAAGTATAGTATATTATTTATAAATATAATTTAATTATAAAAATAAGTAATAATTAAATAAATTATAAATAAAAAATATATATATAGCAATATATAAATATTTTAAGTATAATATATACTTAAAATAAATAAATAAATATATGTATATATTTATAAATATATATATTTATGTATATATATATATATATATATATATATATATATATATATATATATATATATATATAATATTATTTTTTATTTTATATATTTTAAGTATAATATATTATTTTTAAATATAATTTAATTATAAAAATATTTAATAGTTTAAAAAATTTAATTAAATAAATAAATATATATATATATATATATTAATTTATTTAATATCATTTTTTTAAAATATTTTATGTATAGTATACAACAACAACAACAACAACAACAAAGCCTTAATCCCACTAAGTGGGGTCGGCTACATGAATCCTTTTTCTCCATTGCGTCCTATTTAGTGTCAAATTTTCGTTTAATTCTAATAAATTAAGATCATTTTTTATGCAATAAGCCCAAGTTTTCCTAGGTCTGCCTCTGCCTTTTTTAACATAAGTTGTATTTAAAACATCTACTCTCCTAATCGGATCATCAGGTGGTCGACGTTTAATGTGACCAAACCATCTAAGGCGAGACTCTCTAATTTTATCCGTCATTGGTGCAAAAAAATTTTCGTTTAATTCTAATAAATTAAGATCATTTTATGTATAGTATATTATTTGTAAATATAATTTAATTACAAAAATATATAATAGTTAAATAAATTATAAATAAATAAATATATATGTGTATATATAAATATATATATTTATATTTATATTTATGTAAATTTTTTTTATTTTAAATGTTTTATGTATAGTATATTAAGTATAGTATATTATTCATAAATATAATTTAATTATAAAAATAAGTAATAATTAAATAAATTATAAATAAAAAAATATATATATAGCAATATATAAATATTTTAAGTATAATATATACTTAAAATAAATAAATAAATATATGTATATATTTATAAATATATATATTTATGTATATATATATATATAATATTATTTTTTTTTATATATTTTAAGTATAATATATTATTTTTAAATATAATTTAATTATAAAAATATTTAATAGTTTAAAAAATTTAAATATATATATATATATATATATATATATATTAATTTATTTAATATCATTTTTTTTAAATATTTTATGTATAGTATACAACAACAACAACAACAACAACAACAAAGCCTTAATCCCACTAAGTGGGGTCGGCTACATGAATCCTTTTTCTCCATTGCGTCCTATTTAGTGTCAAATTTTCGTTTAATTTTAATAAATTAAGATCATTTTTTTATGCAATAAGCCCAAGTTTTCCTAGGTCTGCCTCTACCTTTTTTAACATAAGTTGTATTTAAAACATCTACTCTCCTAATCGGATCATCAGGTGGTCGACGTTTAATGTGACCAAACCATCTAAGGCGACTCTCTCTAATTTTATCCAGTCATTGGTGCAAAAAAATTTTCGTTTAATTCTAATAAATTAAGATCATTTTATGTATAGTATATTATTTATAAATATAATTTAATTACAAAAATATATAATAGTTAAATAAATTATAAATAAATAAATATATATGTGTATATATAAATATATAAATTTATATTTATATTTATGTAAAATTTTTTTTATTTTAAATGTTTTATGTATAGTATATTAAGTAAAGTATATTATTTATAAATATAATTTAATTATAAAAATAAGTAATAATTAAATAAATTATAAATAAAAAATATATATATAGCATTATATTAATATTTTAAGTATAATATATACTTAAAATAAATAAATAAATATATGTATATATTTATAAATATATATATTTATGTATGTATATATATATATATATATATATATATATATATATATATATATATATATATATATATATATATATATATATATATATATATATATATATATTATTTTTTTATTTTATATATTTTAAGTATAATATATTATTTTTAAATATAATTTAATTATAAAAATATTTAATAGTTTAAAAAATTTAAATATATATATATATATATATATATATATATATATATTTATACATATTTATTTAATATTATTTTTTTTAAATATTTTAAGTATAGTATACAACAACAACAACAACAACAAAGCCTTAATCCCACTAAGTGGGGTCGGCTACATGAATCCTTTTTCTCCATTGCGTCCTATTTAGTGTCAAATTTTCGTTTAATTCTAATAAATTAAGATCATTTTTTATGCAATAAGCCCAAGTTTTCCTAGGTCTGCACTCTGCCTTTCTTAACATAAGTTGTATTTAAAACATCTACTCTCCTAATGGGATCATCAGGTGGTCGACGTTTAATGTGACCAAACCATCTAAGGCGACTCTCTCTAATTTTATCCGTCATTGGTGCAAAAAAATTTTCGTTTAATTCTAATAAATTAAGATCATTTTATGTATAGTATATTATTTACAAATAAAATTTAATTACAAAAATATATAATAGTTAAATAAATTATAAATAAATATATATATATATGTGTATATATAAATATATATATTTATATTTATATTTATGTAAAATTTTTTTTTAAATGTTTTATATATAGTATATTATTTATAAAAATAATTTAATTATAAAAATATTTAATATTTAAGTAAATTATAAATAAAAATATATATATATATAGGTATATATAAATAAATAAATATATATATATATATATATATATATATATATATATATATATATATATTATTTTTTTTATTTTAAATGTTTTAAATATAGTATATTATTTTTAAATATAATTTAATTATAAAAATAATTAATAATTAAATAAATTATAAGTAAAAATATATCTAGCTATATATATATATATATATATATATATATATATATATATATATATATATATATATATATATATATATGTATATATATATGTATATATATATATGTATATATATATATATATATATATATATATATATATATATATATATATATATATATATTTAATATTATTTTTTATTTTAAATATTTTAAGTAAGTGTATTATTTATAAATATAATTTAACTATAAAAATTTTTAATTGTTTAATAAATTATAAATAAATAAATCTATATGTGTATATATAAATATATATATATATATATATATATATATATATATATATATATATATATATATATATATATATATATATATATGTATATATATATATATATATATATATATATATGTATATATATATATATATATATGTATATATATATATATACATTTTTATAATATTTTTATTTTTTTAAAATAATTTAAGTACTGTATATTATTTATAAATATAATTTAATTATAAAAATATTTAATAATTAAATAAATTATAAATATATATATATATATATATATATATATATATATATTCTTTTTAAAAGAAAGAGCGTCTTATGGCTCCCTACGCATTGATATCATGTAAATGTTACAAAAAGAGGGGGCGAGGTGAAGCTTTTAAATTGTCGTCGAGAAGGGTTCGACCTCCACGGTACAACTCGACGCCAAACAAAAGAGCAATAATTGTAGCAATAATAAAAAACACAGCAAGTTTAATCTCATATCAAAAGGAACATAGCAGGTAGCACGTCATGAATATCACAAGCAAATTAAAGTGTGGTTGCACTGAAACTAAACTCCAGCAAGCTAACTACTGGGCAAAGAAGAAATATTCCTCGCTCCTTTTTCTGTGGATTTTAGTAGAGGCAATAAAAGAGTGATGGAGAGTTGATGGAGAGTATATCGCCGCGAAGCTGAGGTCCTAAGTTTGCAGTAATAACTTCTTCCATGCAGGACGCTGGAGAGGATGTAATGGTTCGAGCGCGCTCCAGGTACATGCAGGTATGGAACCGAACCTGAACTTAAAACACACATATAAGGTTTGTATATATATGCAAGGTTTATATATATAGAACTACCTCTGTCTTTCTTAACATAAGTCAAATCTAAAACATCTACTCTTTTAATGGGATCATCAGATAGTCGATGTTTAATGTGACCAAACCAGCAAGATCTCATTCAACTAATCATAATCATCTCAACAACACTTAACTTAGTATCATGCTTCTCTTGTAAAGGCTAACATTCAGCACCATAGAGCATTGCATGTCTCATCACCATCTTATAAAGTTTTTCTTTTAGTTTAAGCGGTACTATTCTATCACACAATGGGCCCGAAGCATTCCTCCACTTCAACCAACCAACTTGAATTCTACTATTAACATCCTCGTCTATATCACCATTAATTTGAATAAAAGACTCTGGATATCTAAATCATTCACACCTTTTAATATTTTGAGCACCCAAAGTTACACTTTTGTCACAAGAGCTACTATTACTAAAATTGCATTCCATGCATTTAGTATTAGTTCTACTCAAACGAAGGCCTTTAGACTCCAATATAGACCTCCATAATTCAAGTTTTTCTTGTGCTTTTTCTCCCGTCCTATTCACGAGAAGGATATAATCAGCAAAAAACTTGCACCAAGGTACATCCTCCTGTAGATGACCAGTAAGACCATCCAAAATTAAAGCAAAAAGATATGAGCACTATGGTCAAAATGTGCAATGCCCAAGAACAAACTAGCCTTCATATGACTTAGCTTATAAACCTTGTTAACATAGGCCAAATGTTGGAGAAAATAGTATTGGAAGAAACCGAAGTGCATTTATGATGAATGGCATTTCGTGCCATCCATAAAAACTAGCAAATAATAAAGGGATAGATGGTAAAAAAATGATTAGGCCGGCGATCGAAAGCCCATAAGTCATTAAAATCCTCACCCGGATGGACATAAGTGCCAAACAAACGACCCCCTTTCATCCAAATAGAACGAGAGAAAGGACAAGTAATAAAAATGTGACGTAAAGACTCTTCC
>JAKZJZ010000024.1:135000-142500 GCA_022702705.1 Papilionanthe hookeriana x Papilionanthe teres
TATATATATATATATATATATATATATATATATATATATATATATATATATATATATATATATATATATATATATATATATATAATATATTTTCTTAAATATTTTAAGTATAGTATATTATTTATAAATATAATTTTATTGTAATAATATTTAATAGTTAAAATAATTATAAATATATAATATATATGTTTATATATAAATATATATATTTGTATATATATATATATATTTATATTTATGTAAATTTATTTTTTATATTTTAAATGTTTTAAGTGTAGTATATTATTTATAAATATAATTTAATTAAAAAAATATTAAATAGTTAGGTAAATTATAAATTAAAAAATA
This sequence comes from Papilionanthe hookeriana x Papilionanthe teres, assembly GCA_022702705.1. NCBI lineage: Eukaryota > Viridiplantae > Streptophyta > Magnoliopsida > Asparagales > Orchidaceae > Papilionanthe > Papilionanthe hookeriana x Papilionanthe teres. The sequence continues at coordinate 135,349 of JAKZJZ010000024.1, forward strand.
TATGTAGCTATTAATTTATATTTTGAATATTTTAAGTATTTTTTTATCTATAAATATAATTTAACTATAAAAATTTTTAATAGTTAAATAAATTTTGAATAAAAATATATATATGTGCATATATATATATATATATATATATATATATATATATATATATATATATATATAAATTTGTATAATATTATTTTTTTATTTTAAATAATTTATGTGGAGCATATTATTTATAAATATAATTTTATTATAAAAATATTTAATAATTAAATAAATTATAAATTTAAATTGACTATTTGGTCGAATCGACGCTTTGGTCAAAAGTCGACCTATTGGGTCAATGGGTTCGTCATCAGGCTAAGGATCGAATATTTTGACCAAAGTTGACCTTTTGGTCGAGATTAACTTATTGAGTGAATAATTGGTCATTAGATCAAAAATTAACTATTTTGACCAAAATTTACTTTTCGGTCAAAAACCGACCTTTTGGGTCAATGGGTTGGTCTTTGGGTCAATGGGTGGTCATTGGGTCAGAAATTGGTCATTTTGACCAAAGATTACTTTTTGGTAAAAAGTTGACCTATTTTGACCAAAATTGAATTTTTGGCCAAAAGTTAACCTATTGGGTCAATGGGGTGGTCATTGGGTCAGATATTGACTATTTTGACCAAAGTTGACTTTTGGTCAAAAGTTGACCTATTTGGTCAATGAGTTGGTAATTGGGTCAAGAATTGACCATTTTGACCAAAGATAACTTTTTGGTCAAAAGTAGACCTATTGCGTCAATGGGTTGGTGTTTGGGTTAAAAATTGACCATTTTGACCAAAGTTGACTTTTTGGTCAAAAGTGTCTATTTGGTCAATAAGTTGGTAATTGGATCAAGAATTGACCATTTTGACCGAAGATGACTTCTTCGTCAAAAAGTTGATCTATTGGGTCAGTGGGTTGGTCATTGTGTCAAAAATTGACCGTTTTGACCAAAGTTGATTTTTTGTTCAAAAGTTGACCTATTGGGTCAAAGGGTGGTCATTAGGTCAAAAGTTGACCTATTTGGTTAATGAGTTTGTCATTGGGTCAAGGAATAACCATTTTGACCAAAGTTAACTTTTTTATCAGAGATTGACTATTGGGTCAATAATAGGTCATTAATTAAAAAATAGACTATTTTGACCAACATTAACTTTTTGGTCAAAAGTTGACCTATTGTGCTAATGGTTTAGGCATTAGGTCATGGATTGATCATTTACATTTAATAGTTAAGTAAATTATAAATAAAAATATATATAGGTACATATATATATATATATATATATATATATATATATATATATATATATATATATATATATATATATATATATATATTTATAGAATATTATTTTTTTTATTTTAAATGTTTTAAGTACAGTATATTATTTATAAATAGAATTTAATTATAAAAACAAGTAATAATTAAATAAATTATAAATAAAAAAATATATATAGCAATATATATATATATATATATATATATATATATATATATATATATATATATATATATTTCTATTATATTATTTTTTTATTTTAAATGTTTTAAGTATAGTATATTATTTATAAATATAATTTAATTATAAAAATATTTAATAATTAAATAAATTACAAATAAAAATATATATATATATATATATATAATTTTATTTTTTTATTTTAAATATTTTTAGTATAGTATATTATTTACAAACATAATTTAATTATAAAAAATATTTAATAATTAAAAAAATTATAAATAAAAAACTATACATAGAGGTACATAAATATATATTTATATATATAATAAAATTTATTTAATATTATTATTTTTTTTAATATTATTTTAAGTATAGTATAATATTATAAAAATTTTTAATAGTTAAAAAAATTATAAATAATTAAATAAATAAAAAAAATATATATATATATTATAAATAAAAAAAATAAATAAATAAATATATATATATATATATATATATATATATATATATATATATATATATATATATATATATATATATATATATTTGTAATTAAATATAAATATATATATATATATATATAAATAAATAAATAAATGAAAAAATATATAAATATAAATAAATAAATAAATAAAATAATATATATATATATATTTTTTATTTTAAATATTTTAAGTATATTATATTATTTATAAATATAATTTTATTATAAAAACATGTAATAATTGAATAAATTATAAATAAATATATATAGATATATATTAATATTATTTTTTTATTTTAAATGTTTTAAGTATAGTATATCATTTATAAAAAAATTTAATTATAAAAATATTCAATAATTAAATAAATTACCAATAAAAAAATATATATAGGTATATATTAATAAATATATTTATATATATATATATATATATATATATAAATTTATTTAATATTATTTTTATTTTAAATATTTTAAGTACAGTATATTATTTATAAATTTAATTTAATTATAAAAATATTTAATAAATTATAAAAAAATAAATATATATGTGTATATATATATAATATTATTTTTTTATTTTAAATATTTTAAGTATAATATATTATTTTTAAATATAATTTAATTATAAAAATATTTAATAGTTAAAAAAATTATAAATAAATAAATAAATTTATATATATATACATATATATATATATATATATATATATATATATATGTTTATGTAATATTATTTTTTTATTTTAAATATTTTAAGTATAGTATATTATTTATAAATATAATTTAAATAAAAAATATTTAATAGTTAAATAAATTTTAAATAAAAATATAAATATATGTATATATAAATATATATATATATATAATATTATCTTTTTTTAATTTAAATGTTTTAAGTATAGTACTTTATTTATAAATATAATTTAATTATAAAAATACTTAATAATTAAATAAATTATAAATAAAAATATTGGGTCAATGGTTTTGTCATTGGGTCAAGGATTGAACATTTTGACCAAAGTTCACTTTTTGGTCAGTGATTAACTTATTGGGTCAATAATTGGTCATTAATTGGTCATTAATTCAAAAATTGACTATTTTGACGAAAATTAGTTTTTTAGTCAAAAGTTGACATATTGAGTCAATGGGTTTGTCATTGGATCAAGGATTGACCATTTTGACCAAAGTTAACTTTTTGGTGAGAGATTGACTTATTGGGTCATTAATTCAAAAATTGTTTTTGTTGACCAAAATTAACTTTTTGGTCAAATGTTGACCTATTAGGCCAATCGGTTGGTCATTGGTTCAAGGATTGACCATTTTGACCAAAGTTGACTTTTTGGTCAAAAGATGACCTATTAGGTCAATGGGTTGGGCATTAGGTCAAAGATTAACCATCTTGACCAAAGTTGACTTTTTGGTCAGAGATTGGTTTACTTGGTCAAAAATTGGTCATTAAGTCAAAAATTGACTATTTTAATCAAAATTGACTTTTGGGTCAAAAGTTGACATATTGGGTCAATGAGTTGGTCATTGAGTTAAGAATTAACAATTTTGACCAAATTTGTCTTTTGGTCAAAATTTAACCTATTTAGGTCAATGAGGCGGTCAGTAGGTCAAAAATTGACAATTTTGAGCAAAATTGACTTTTTGGTCAAAAATTGACCTATTGGGTCAATAGGTTGGTGATTGGGTCAAGGATTAACCATTTTGGCCAAAGTTAACTTTTTAGTCAAAAGTAAAAAATTGGGTCAATTGGTTGGTCATTGGATGAAGGATTGAACATTTTCACCAAAGTTGACATTTTGGTCATTGTGTAAGAAATTGACCATTTTGACCAAATTTGACTTTTGGTCAAAAGTTGACCTTTTTGGTCAATGAGGTGGTCATTAGGTCAAAAATTGACAATTTTGACCAAAATTGACTTTATTGTTCAAAAGTTAACCTAATGGATCGATAATTGGTAATTATGTCAAAAATTTACTATTTTGACCAAAATCGACTTTTTAGTCAAAAGTCGATCTATCGGGTCGATGAGTTGGTTATTGGGTCAAGGATTGACAATTATGACCAAAGTTGACTTTTTGGTCAAAGATTTACATATTGGGTTTATAATTGGTCATTAGGTAAAAAATTATCTATTTTGACCAAAAAGTTGACTTTTTGGTCAAAATTTGACCAATTCGTCATGGAGTTAGTCATTGGGTCAAAAATCGACCATTTTGACAAAACTTAACTTTTTGGTCAAAAGTTGATTTATTTAGTTAATGGGAGTCATTAGGTCGAAATTTAACTATTTTGACCAAAATTGACTTTTGGTCAAAAGTTAACATATTGGGTCAATGGGTTAGGTTATTGGGTCGAGTTTGACCATTTTGACCAAAGTTGACATTTTGGTCAAAAGTTAACCAATTGGGTCAATGGGTTGGTCATTGGGTCGGAAATTGACCATTTTAACTAAAGTTAACTATTTGGTCAAAAGTTGACCTACTGGGTCAACGGGTTGGTCACTGGGTGAAGGATAGACCATTTTAACCAAAGTTGACTTTTTGGTCAGAGATTGGCTTACTGGGTTAATAATTGGTTATTAGGTCAAAAATTGACTATTTTGACCAAAATTGATTTTTTGTTCAAACGTTGACATACTAGGTCAATGTGTTGGTCGTTGGGTCAAAAATTGATCATTTTGACCAAAGTTGACTTTTTGGTCAAAAGTCAACTTATCGGTCAATGGGTTGGTCATTGGGTCAAGGATTGATCTTTTTGACCATAGTTGACTTTTTGTTCGGATAATGACTTATCGGATCTAAAATTGGTTATTAGTTCGAAAATCGATTATTTTGACCAAAATTAAATTTTTGGTCAAAAGTTTACCCATTGGGTCAATGGGGTGGTCTTTGGGTCAGAAATTGACCATTTTGACCAAAGTTGACTTTTTGGTCAATAGTTGACCTATTTTGTCAATGAGTTATTAGGTCAAGATTTGACCATTTTGACCGAAGAAAACTTTTTGGTAAAAATTTGATATATTGGGTCAACGGGTAGGTCTTTGTGTAAAAAATTGACCATTTTGACCAAAGTTTACTTTTTGGTCAAAAGTTGACTTATTGGGTTAATGGGTGGTCATTATGTCAAAAATTGACTATTTTGACCAAAATTAACTTTTCGGTCAAAAGTTGTCTGTTGGGTCAATGTGTTCGTTATCAGGTGAAGGATTGATTTCTTTGACAAAAATTAACTTTTTGGTCGAGAGATCGATTTATTCGGTCATTAATCGGTCATTAGGTCAAAAATTGACTATTTTGACCAAGATTGAATTTTTGGCAAAAGTTAACCCATTGGGTCAACGGGGAGGTCATTGGGTCAAAAATTGACCATTTTGACCAAAGTTGACTTTTTGGTCAAAAGTTGACATATTTGACATATGTGTTAGTAATTGGATCAAGAAGTTGACCATTTTTACCAAAGATTACTTTTTTGTCAAAAGATGACCTATTTGGTCAATGGGTTGGTCATTGGGTCAAAAAATATCCATTTTGACCAAAGTTGACTTTTTGGTCAAAAGTTGACCTATCGATCAATGGGCGTCATTTAGTCGAAAATCGACTATTTTGACCAAAATCGCTTTTGCGTCAAAAGTCGATCTATCGGGTCTATGAGTTCATCATCGGATCAAGGATTGACCATTTTGACTAAAGTCGATTATTCGGTTAGAGATTGACTTATTGGGTCAATAATTGGTCATTAATTCAAAAATTTTTTATTTTGACCGAAATTAACTTTTTGGTCAAATGTTGACCTATTAGGCCAATGGGTTGGTCATTGGGTCAAGGATTGATCATTTTGACCAAAGTAGTCTTTTTGGTCAAAAGATGTCCTATTGGGTCGATGGGTCGGGCATTAGGTCAAAAGATTAACCATCTTGACCAAAGTTGACTTTTTGGATGGAGATTGGCTTATCGAGTCAAAAATTGGTCATTAGGTCAAAAATTGATCTATTTTAATCAAAATTGACTTTTTGGTCAAAGTTGACATATTGGGTCAATGGGTTGGTCATTGGGTTAAGGATTGACAATTTTGACCAAAGTCGTCTTTTGTTCAAAATTTGACCTATTTAGGTCAATGAGGTGGTCAATGAGATCAAAATTGACAATTTTGAGCAAAATTGACTTTTTGGTCAAAAGTCGACTCTATCGGGTCAATAGATCGGTCATTGGGTCGAGGATTAACTATTTTGGCCAAAGTTGACTTTTCGACTAAAAGTTAACAAATTGGTCAACGGGTTGGTCATCGGATGAAAGATTGACCATTTTCACTAAAGTTGACATTTAGGTCATTGTGTCGCAAATTGACCATTTTGACCCAATTTTACTTTTTGGTCAAAAGTTGCCCTTTTGTGTCAATGAGGTGGTCATTAAGTCAAAAATTGTCAATTTTGACCAAAATTGACTTTTTTATTCAAAAGTTAACCTATTGGGTCAATAATTGGCAATTATGTAAAAAATTTATTATTTTGACCAAAATTAACTTTTTGGACAAAAGTCGATCTATTTGGTCGGTGGGTTGGTTATTGGGTCAAGGATTTACCATTTTGACCAAAGTTATCTTTTTGTTCAAAGGTTGACATGTTGCCTCAATGGGTTTGTTATCGGGTCAAGGATCGATAATTATGACCAAAGTCGACATTTTGGTCGGAGATTTACTTATTGGGTCAATAATTGGTCATTAAGTCAAAAATTGTCTATTTTGACCTAAAAAGTTGAATTTTCGGTCGAAATTGACCAATTTAGTCAATGGGTTGATCATCGGGTCAAAAATCGACCATTTTGATGAAAGTTGCTTTTGGTCAAAAGTCGATTTATTTGGTCAAAGGGTCATTATTAGTCAAAATTGACTATTTTGACCAAAATTGACTTTTTGGTCAAAATTTGACTTATTGGGCAATAGGTTTGTCATTGGGTCAATCATTGACCATTTTGTCCAAAGTTGACTTTTTGGTCAGTGATTGACTTATTGGGTCAATAATTGGTCATTAATTCAAAAAATTGACTATTTTGGTCATTAAGTCAAAAATTAATTATTTTTACCAAAATTAAATTTTTGGTCAAAAGTTGAGCCATTGGGTCAACGGGGAGGTCATTATGTCAGAAGTTGACGATTTTGACTAAAATTAATTTT
>JAKZJZ010000024.1:147500-185000 GCA_022702705.1 Papilionanthe hookeriana x Papilionanthe teres
TATATATAAAGCTATATATATAAATATATTGAATATAAAATTATATAGATAAATATATATAAGTTTATATACCATAACTGTATATATGGAATTCATATATATATAAATAGCAATTTATATACATATATATTTTGACATATGTATATCTATATATAGTTATGAAAAAAATTATACATTCATATCTATAAATATTTATGTATGTATATATAATAAAGGGGTAGTACCGATCATCGCTCAAATAAAGAATAAGAAGATCAAGAGAATCGAAGAATTGGTATATCCACGTTATCTCCATTGAGCAAAATCGATAGGTCCGGGGCGGGTTAGTACCCACCAAAATCTGAGCGCTTAATGAACTGAGATTGGCCAACCAATTAGTTGGTCTATTTCCTTCCCTGTTGATGAAATTCCAACTGACCGGGATATGAGAAATGATGTATTTAATGCAATTTATATAATATATAATTTCCCACTGTATCGATATATTATTAGTTAAAGCAAGAAATAAATTGGACGAATCCACCTCAAAAATAACGCAATGCCAATTGAAACGCACCGCAATAGAGACCGCCAACATTATGGCATGAGCTTCGGACTGCAATGGAGTGTCCGCAATACAAGGGGAAGAAAAGAAGAGCATGCATTTTTTTCTGAATTACGAGCAACTCCACCAACCCCCGCACGGGACGGTCTCCAACTCCCATCGACATTAAATTTAACCCAACCAGTATTGGGCGGCCGCCATCTCACCAAAATAGGGAGTTGCGGAGAGGTAACTATCTCACGAACACTATGGTCAAAATGTGCAATGCCCAAGAAGAAACTACGCTTCATATGACTTAGCTTATAAACCTTGTTAACATTGGCCAAATGTTGGAGAAAATAGTATTGGAAGAACCGAAGTGCATTTGTGATGAATGGCATTTCATGCCATCCATAAAAACCAGCAAATAATAAAGGGATATATGGTAAAAAAATGATTAGGCCGGCAATTGAAAGCCCATAAGTCATTAAAATCCTCACCTGGACGGACATAAGTGCCAAACCAATGACCCCCTTTCATCCAAATAGAACGAGAGAAAGGACAAGTAAAAAAAATGTGACGTAAAGACTCTTCCTCCATCTTACAAAATAACATCTAGAAGCTAACCAAAGTCCTTTCAACTTAAGAATATCATCGCAAGGCAAAGCCTTATGAAAAATTATCCAGGCTAAAAAAGACATCGAAGGGGTTAAAGCATGTGACCAAATGCTCTTACCCCAAGAGGTTGGCTGAAAATGATGTAAATGGTAGTAAATCGTCTTTGAGATAGTCCTATTTGATGCAAATTTCGTTATAGGATAGTCAATCTTAGTCGAGTCAAAAGGGATGGTAGATATAAAGCTAGCATTATCGACCCCAACAAGTTAATGCAAAAGCGGGATATTCCAAGTGTGATCCCGCCAAACATCGGACACAAGAAGATCGTCGTTAGCATCCGGTCCAAGAATAAAATAAACCAGAGACCAAGTATCATGATAAAACGATATGTTACCATTGCCCAAGTCCCAGCAAATAAGGTGTTTAGCCCAATCCCTTCAAGATAAGATTCGCTTCCACATTCTAGAATCACCCTTCCTCCAGACAACGAGAGAAGGGTGACGATTCCTGCAATATTTATCATGCACAAAGGAAGACCATAACGAATCATGCTTACGAAAATTGAGCCAATGTTTGAATAAATTAATCTCAGCAATGTGGTGAAGTTGTTTGAATCCCAAGCCACCGGCAGCGGTAGGTTGACATACTTTCTTCCAAGAGCACCACTTTTTACCAGAGTACATACCCGCCCAAAGAAATTTATTAAAGCATCTCTCAATAATTTTTTGAGTGGTAATCTTAACGGGCGGGACTTGTAAACCATACAACACCGGGCTCGAAGGATACTCTTAAGGACGATAATACGACCACCAAGGATAAGAACTTATTTTTCCAATCAAGAATGCGGTTCTTAATTTTTTAACAACCTTATCAAATTGAGTTTGTCTCATCCTACCCTTAAGCAAATGAACTCCCAAATACTTTAAAGGAAGGGTGGAAATAGGAAACCCAGTGTTGTGAGTAGCCCAGGAGGATTTCCTACCATCGACAGAGTTCCCAAAATATAAATGACACTTGGTAGCATTGAAATGTAACTCGGAAAAAGCTTGAAAGTCCTCCAAAAATTGGAGAATTTTCTTAATAGAAAACTTGGAAGCGATAGAGAAAAGGACGACGTCATCCGCATAAGCTAAATGGGAAGCCAACACGCTAGATTTAGAAACAAAATGGAGATTGAGCCTTTTAACGAAGAGGTCATTTAAGAGACGAGAAAAAAAATAAAAAACCAAAATGAAAATAGTGGGAGAAAAAGGGTCGCCCTGCTTAATCCCATGGCCCGCATTGAAGTAGCCGTGAACCTCACCATTAATAAGGATGCTATAAAGATTGGAATGAAGCCAGTTGGAAATAAGTAAACAAAAGGGGGTAGGAAAACCCCTAGCCCTGAGAATACCCAAAATAAAATCCCAACTCATAGAATCATAAGCTTTGCGGAAATCCAATTTAGTCACCATATTGCCCCCTACATTTTTTATCAATCTCGTAGATCATCTCTTGAGCTGACATGATATTATCAGTGATCCCTCTACCATGGATAAACGCCGACTGATTAGGAGATATAAGAAGGTGCAGGTGAGGTTGCAATCGTTTCACAATAATTATATATATATATATATATATATATATATATATATATATATATATATATATATATGTATATATATATATAAATTTATATAATATTATTTTTTTATTTTAAATTTATAAGTATAGCATATTATTTATAAATATAATTTAATTATAAAAATTTTTAATAATGAAAAAAATTATAAATAAAAATATATAAATAGGTATATATAAATATATATATATATAATATATATATATATATATATATATATATATATATATATATATATATATATATAAATTTATTTAATATTATTTTTTTATTTTAAATATTTTAACTATAGTATATTATTTTTAAATAAAATTTAATTATAAAAATATTTAATATTAAAATAAATTATAAATAAAAATACATATATATAGGTATGTATAAATATATATATATATATGTATATATATATAAATTTATTTAATATTATTTTTTATTTTAAATATTTTAAGTATAGTATATTATTTATAAATATAATTTAATTATAAAAATATTTAATAGTTAAGTAAATTATAAATAAAAATATATATAGGTATATATAAATATATAAATTTATATATATATATATATATATATATATATATATATATATATATATATATATATAATTTTTTTTATTTTAAATATTTTAAGTATAGTATATTATTTATAAATATAATTTATTTATAAAATTATTTAATAGTTAAAAATGATAAATAAGAATATATATATATATATATATATATATATATATATATATATATATATATATATATATGGTTGTCAAAAAAACTCGTTGTTCGCGAACAGTTCATGTTCGGTTCGCCAAGAAGTTCGTGTTTGATTCGTTCGATAAGTAAATGAGACGAACACGAACAATTTTTTTCATTTGGTTTGTTAAACGAACTAAACATGAATAGTGATGTGTTCGTTCGTGTTCGGTTCGTTATTGTTCGAAATATAAAATAATTTAAAATAATTATATATAAAAAATTTATGATATTTTAAAAATAATTATATATTATAAAAATTTATCATATTTTAAATAAATAAACTTCTATAAATTATAATATATGATAAATTATTAATAACAATAATAATATTATAGTATTAATTTTATTAATATAAATATTATAATATTATAATTAATATATTATACTATATATTAAAATAAAACCCTAAACAAAACCCTAAATGCCTTATTCAGTTTGCTTCATTTTGAGGAAGTATGGATTACCTGATGTGTACGGAATACCTTATCAGTTTGCTTCATTTTGAGAAAGTATGCTATCAAAGCTAGGACTGTAAAAAAAACTCGTTGTTCACAAATTGTTCGTGTTCGGTTCGCTAGGAAGTTCGTGTTCGATTCGTTCGATAAGCAAACTAGACGAACTCAAACAACTTTTTTTGTTCGGTTTGTTAAACAAACCAAAGACGAACAGTGATGTGTTCGAACATTTCAAACACGAACACTAGCTTTGTTTGTTCATGTTCGGTTGGTTTACTCCCCATATATATATATATATATATATATATATATATATATATATATATATATATAATATTATTTTTTTATTTTAAATATTATAAGTATAGTAAATTATTTTAAAATGCGGGGTACAACGGATGTCGATAGCTTCATTGTTAATATGCCAGACATTTTGACAATTAGTATATTAATTTACTGTCGTATGTGGATGACATGCTTATTGGAGGGGCCAGTATTGATAAGATCAATAATTTGAAAAAGCAGATGTCAGAGTACTTTGCAATGAAAGATTTGAGAGCTACAAAGCAAAGTCTTGGAATGAGGATTGTCAGAGAAAGAGTTAGAGACTCGTTGAGACTTTTACAAGTTGAGTATGTGAAAAAAGTACTCAACATGTTTGATATAGACAAGGCCAAACAAGTTGGCACACCTATGGGCAATCACTTCAGACTCAATAAGAATCAGTTACCCAAGTTAGAGGACAAACGAGACCACATGAGTGAGGTTCCTTACGCCTCAGTTATAGGTTAAATTATGTATGTTATGGTTTGCACAAGACCAGATATTGCCCAATGCAGTGAGAGTTGTGCGCAGATACATAAGTAACCCAGAGAAGGAACATTGAAAAACTGTGAAGTGGATCTTGAGATATCTAAAGGGCTCTACAGAAACCTGCTTGTGTTTCTCAGAAAAACGTTTAGAGGCACTAGGCTACGTTGATGTTGATCTAGCTAGAGATATTGATAACATAAGGAGTACTACGGGGTATGTTTATACTTTTGGTGGCACTACAGTGTTATGGGGCTCTAATCTACAGAAAAAAGTTTCTTTGTCTACCACAAAAATTAGGCATATTATAGTGTCAGAGGTTACAAAGGAGATGATATGACTACAAGACTTATTGGAGGAATTGGGTAAAAATAATCAAAATGGCACTCATAGTGATGGTTAAATCGTCATATTCCTTGCCAAGAATCCAACATTTCAATCCAGGACTAAACACATTCAGATCAGGTATCACTTCATTCAATCATTGTTAGAAGACGGACAGTTGCTACTTAAGAAAATTTGTGGAAGCAAGAACCGTGCTGATAATATATATATATATATAAATTTATATAATATTATTTTTTTATTTAAAGTATTTTAAGTAAATTATATTATTTATAAATATAATTTAATTATAAAGTTAAATTTTTAGTCAAAATTTAACCAATTTGCCAACGGGTTGGTCATTGGGTCAAAAATCGACCATTTTGACCAAAGTTGACTTTTTAGTCAAAAGTCGACCTATTTGGTTAATGGTGGGTCATTAGGTAAAAATTGATTATTTTGACCAAAATTGACTTTTTGGTCAAAGGTTGACATATTGGGTCAATGGGTTGGTTATTGGGTCAAGATTTGACCATTTTGACCAAAGTTGACTTTTTGGTCAAAAGTTAACCTATTGGGTCAATGGGTTGGTCATTAGGTCAGAAATTGACCATTTTAACTAAAGTTAACTTTTTGGTCAAAAGTTCACCTATTGGGTCAATGGGTTTGTCATTGGGTCAAAGATTGACCATTTTGACCAAAGTTGACTTTTTGGTCAGAAATTGGCTTAGTGGGTCAATTATTGGTCATTTGGTCAAAAATTGACTATTTTGACCAAAATTGAATTTTTTGTCAAAAGTTAACCCATTATTGAGTCAATGTAATGGGGCGGTCATTGGATCAGGAATTGACCATTTTGACCAAAGATGACTTTTTGTCAAAAGTTGATCTACTTGGTCAATGGGTTGGTCATTGGGTCAAGGATAGACCATTTTGACCAAAGTTGACTTTTTGGTCAGAGATTGGCTTACTGGGTTAATAATTGGTCATTAGGTCAAAATAGACTATTTAGAACAAAATTCATTTTTTGGTCAAACGCTGACCTACTTGGTCGATGTGTTGGTCGTTGGGTCAAAATTGATCATTTTGACCAAAGTTGATTTTTGGTCAAAAGTCGACCTATTGGGTCAATGGGTTGGTCATTTGGTCAAGGATTGATCATTTTCACCATAGTTGACTTTTTGGTCAGATATTGACTTATTGGGTCTAAAATTGGTCATTTGGTCAAAAATTGATTATTTTGACCAAAATTAAATTTTTTGTCAAAAGTTTACCCATTGGGTCAACGGGGTGGCATTGGGTCAGAAATTGACCATTTTGACCAAAGCTGACTTTTTGGTAAAAAGTTGACCTATTTGGTCAATGAGTTGGTAATTAGGTTAAGATTTGACCATTTTGACTGAAGAAAACTTTTTGGTCAAAATTTGATATATTGGGTCAAAGGGTAGGTCATTGGGTCAAAAATTAACCATTTTTACCAAAGTTGACTTTTTGGTCAAAAGTTGACCAATTGGGTTAATGGGTGGTCAATAGGTCAAAAATTAACTATTTTGACCAAAATTGACTTTTTGGTCAAAAGTTGTCTTGTTGGGTCATTGTTTTTGTCATTGGGTGATGGATAGATTATTTTGACAAAAATTAAATTTTTGGTCAGAGATTGACTTATTTGGTCATTAATTGGTCATTAGGTCAAAAATTGACTATTTTGACCAAGATTGAATTTTTGGTCAAAAGTTAACTCATTGGGTCAACGGGGAGGTCATTGGTCAGAAATTGACCATTTTGAGCAAAGTTGATTTTTTGGTCAAAAGTTAACATATTTGGCCAATGTGTTGGTAATTGGATCAAGAAGTTGACCATTTTTAGCAAGATGACTTTTTTGATCAAAAGATGACCTATTGGGTCAATGGGCTGGTCATTAGGTCAAAAATTGTCCATTTTGACCAAAGTTGACTTTTTGGTCAAAAGTTGACCTATTGGGTCAATGGGTGGTGTACGGCTTATTTTTAGGATTGAGTGTTGTATTTTTTAAAAGGGGTCGCCTACAGAAGTTGTCGGCGAATTTTAATTTAATTTAAATAAATAATTTGAAAAGTAGTATTTGATTTTGAAAATAAATTTTAAATTTGAAGATTTTAAGATATGAAATCAAACTGATCTCACATCCCGAATAGTTTATATAAACGAGCACCGCACCACAAACCGTGTATCTATCCCGAAGAATAGACACACTTGCTTGATGATGGGGCTCGATTAAATAAACTAGGAGATTTGTGACATCCATTTGGTCGCGAACCAATTTTATAAGCCGACAAGTTCCCCCGCTTAATACAAATGAATTAAATAGGGTTTATATTACTCAGGTTCTTAAAATTCCCTATAAGGGCAAGCCCCTATAGTTAATTACATCTTAAGTGACGGGAATCACCTAAGAAAACTCTCGATAATAATCGGTAGTTCTGCTCTCAAGAATTTCGATGTTTAAGTCTTCGAGGGATTGAATTTTGGAATTTCGATAGGGAATGGATCAAATTTGGAACATTTTGTTTTGGGAATTCAAAGGAAGAAAGGTAGGAGAAATCACAGATTCGAAGCGAACTTCGGTAATTTCCCGACTATCCTATTGTTTGGCTTGAATTTAGGAAAGTCCTAATGTTTATTTAATGTTTTGATCTTGTCAATTTTAATTAATTTGGACTTATATTTGTATGATAAAATCATACAAATAGCCTTGAAGATGTGAGGGTTTATGTCGTACCAAACAACTACCTCGGAATCCTAAAACCAGTTAGGGCTTAATTTGCATAACATGATTATGCAAATGCCTAACAAAAAGTTGAGGATTTATGTTGCACTAGGCAAGCTACCTCGAAGTCCTATGGCTTGGTTATTTAATTCTAAGAAAGTTTTCTTGAAGTAGACTCGGGTTTCATTGACGAAGATGGCCGTGCTGCCCACCGTGCTCCAAGCTCCTTGTTGTTGCAGAGGTTTAGTTTTAGAAATCATAAATCAGGAGATGAGAGAAGTGTTCTGGTTTAGAGAAAGTCTTAATTTCCAAGTGTTTTTTTATATTTTAATTAAACAAATCTTAAAGTTGATTATAACAACACCGGTTAAGATCCCACGGTTCCATCCTTTCGGCATCATTATTTTTATCGGATTCACTTAGTCCGGATGAATTTGCTAAACTCAATCGAATGAGTTCCACACTTTCATTTAGACTCGTGGGAAATCCCGTTAGCAACACGTAGGTTACATCATCCGAAGTATTCCCGATCATCCAACAAGACGTTTTAATTTAGTTGTAGTTGTAGTTTTGTTGTTCTGTTTGTGATTAAATTTTGAGTTGTTTTATATTTTGAAATGTTGTGGGGTGTAATGACTTTTAATTTAGTTTTGGTTTCAGTTTTAGGGACTATCCTAAAGGTGTGGGTTTTAATGCAACAGTTGTTTATCATGCAAGAAAAGTAAGTGCGATGCGATTAAATAAATTGCAATAAAATAAAAGCGTACCTGGAGGGTCTTCCCGTCATCCCAAGCTGCACTTAAAACACAATTAGAATAATTAAGAATTTAAAGCAAGTTCCTAGGTAAAGCTAAGGGAAGGGTTATGATTTTCTACCAAGTTCCTAATCCTATAGCTAGTCACCTCCTATGACGTCTAGGTTCTTGTATTTTGGTTTGAGGACGATTTTCTTCATCAAAGAACAACTAAGTTCAATTGTTCTTATAAATATCCTATGATATCGAGGAAGTGCTTAAGACGAATCTTAAACATCTTTTCAATATTTCTAAGATTGTTTTAAGTCCAAGAGAATTTAATTATACAAATGAATTAGTCGTCCGGGAGTTCAAGTTTGTTGTCTTGCTCAATGAACTAGGACATTTGAATATCCTACGAATGAAGTAACACTTCACTTAACGCTCCGTTTAGGAGTTATGACAACATGAGCTTTTGAGGGCAAATTAACGTTCAAGTGATTTGTGATTTGATTTAACTTCAGTTAATGGATTTAAGTTTGGAATAGTGTTCAAGTTGTTTTAGATTTATTTTTTTTTTGAATTCATTATGTCTTAAGTGATGTTATCTTTAATTTAATTTAATTTAATTTAATTTAATTTAATTTGATTTAGTTTCAATTTTAATTTAATTTGATTCATTTAATTTAATTTAATTTTAATTTTAACTTGGTTTTAATTTAATTTAATTTAATTTAATTTAATATGATTTAATTTAATTTAATTTAATTTAATTTAATTTAATTTAATTTGATTTAATTTAATTTAATTTAATTTAATTTAATTTAATTTGAATTTTAATTTAATTTAATTTTAATATTTTATTTTTTATGTTTTAAAGATGATTTAATTTTAATTGTTAAAGTATTAATTTAATTGAAATTTTAAAAGGATTTAGTTTAAATAATTTAACTTTAATTTAATTCAATAATTAAGTCTTTTAGCATTTTAAATCCTAAACTTGGATTATCATTTTTAATTAAGAATTAAATATTATTGAGATGATTAATTTAGGGATTCTTAAATTAAAGAACAAATCTCTTCCTAATAATATCCCTATTTTAATAATTCCAATTTTATTATTTTTCCAAATTTACTTAATTATTTGATTAAGGTTTATTTTAATTATTTTTAAATTGTTTAGTAGGTTTCTACCCTTTAATTATTTAAATTTCAATCATCCAAAACAAATTAAGATCAAATATTTTACTCTTTTAATTTTATTAAGCCTAAAGGTTTTTAATTAAGGGTTAAAATTTTAATTACCGTTTTGCCCTTCAAGCTTAATAATTCCATAACTCACTAAATTGAGCTTAAATGAATTTGAAATTTTCATGTGACTTCACTCATATGTCAATAAATACATTAGAGGAAAAAAATGTGATTTTTCTGTATTTAATAATTATTTTTGGTGAAAAATAGGTATTTCCAAGGAAAATTTAATAATATGACCAAGGGAAAGTTTCTGTCCTTAAGAAAATTATGGGACATTCCTAATGACCAGAGGACCACTTGGACCAATTTTGGTGATTTTTTGAATTATATTCTTTTTATTATAATTATTTTGAGTTTTGGAGTATTAATTAATTTAAAAATAAAATAAAGGTTGAAAAATGAATTTTATATTTTTCAAAAATCTTTCTGATATCAAGGAAATCAGAGAATCAATTTTCACAATTTTTTGATTTTTCTCTGATTTATTATAATTATTTTAGTGGAAATGCTAGAAAATACATTTTTTTTTATTTTTAAAATTACCCTAGGGCTTTAAAATTTAATATCTCATCATATAGACTTAAGAAAAATATGGGGTTTGATCCTAAGTGATTAAAATTCAAAATATGTCATTTTGGTGAATTTTATTATTTTTGTGATTTTTATTATTTTTTAATTATTAAAAATATTAAAATAATGCAAAAAATCAACTTTTTAGAAAATTGAAATTTTAATTTTCTTAAATTCCCCAATATCGGAGAGGCTCCAAAACTAATTTGGTGAATTTTTGAAAAGCATTTTGAAAGTTATGAATTTTTAAAGTTTAAATTGGCTAAATGGCTTAATTAACTCTATTTGATAGGGCTAACCAAACCTAATTGACTTCAAACTTTTATGGTGGGTTCCTCTGATCCTAAAGGTTAGTGGAGAATTGATTTCAAGTCAATTTGATGCATGATTAGCTCTAATTAATTAAGGACCTATTTTGGGTGTTTAAGCCAATTAGGGTTATTCTAAGTGGATTAATTCAAACCCTATTTTTCCTAGGGTCCTCTGGTCATAATAAACATCACCAAATTTTCCTAGAATTTATTTCACAATATGCTAATTATTGGAATTAAAATACTCAAACTAGCAACCTAGAGTTGAAAAATCAATAACTCTTCATAGGGATGGCCTCGACTTTGGAAAATTCAAGGAATGTTCCCAAATTCGGAGGCTTCAAAAGCCCTATGGTCTCATGCCATGGTGAATTTCCTATATGCATGGAGAATTAAAACAATGCGAGAGGGTAAATAAATCATTAAAAATAAAATACTTAATGAAATTAAATGATTTCTTTTCCACATTATTCTCCTTTGTTCACTGAGCAAGAGGGTATTTTTATTTTATTTTTCTGACTTTCTTACACAAAGTTATGTATTTTTGAAGTTTAGGGAATTAAATAAATAAGAAAATACCCTAATTTTCTATTTATCCACGCAGCGCCGCGTCAACCTAGGCATCTCCGAACCTCCACGCGGCGTCTCCTGATTCGGCGCCGCCATCCGACTCAGCGATCCAGGGCCCCGCGGGTCACATACCAACGCGCTGTCCGACTCAATCCAGACCGTCCACTCGATACACGCTCGATCCGACGGATCATGGTCATTGTCTACGACTGGTGTGCACCCGTGACCGTCAACCTTCTAGCCCTAATTTCTCACTCGATTCTCAACGGATTTTCGTGTTCTTATGCTCTATGGATTCGTCTTGAGGAGACGAATACATCCATACGGTAAACATGTATTTAAATTGACTCAAATTAAATGGAGAATTTCTGTAAGCTCGGGAAGAAGAATGAGTCCATACCTTTGCTCAGAGAAGTGAAGCTTTGATCTGAGAGTTGTGTCACCTTCGATTGGATCCCAGCAAGCTCCAGATGAAGTCTCCTGGTCTGGTGAATTGCCTAGCTATGATTTCGACCAAGCCCGATCACAAAGCTTGGAGTCTGGAACAGATGGGTGGCCTGGAGAGGTGGCTTTTGCTGGTGGACTTCTTCCCTCGGTCCGGTGAAGGTGTAGGACCAATCAATTCGAGGATTGATCCACCGTGGAGAAGTGTCCTGGTTTTGGGTGGAATTTTGGTCGAGAAATCGGGCTCGTTGGTGGGGAATAGGGCAAATTGGCACCGGGGATCAACTCGCTCTAAGTATGGAGAATGATCTCGGAGCAATTTTGCGCGAGTTTCGATAAGGTCCGGTTCGAGCACCTCTCATGGCCGAGAAGGGGCGGTGTTTAAATAGGCATGGTCGGAGGCTCTCCCGGGGGAGTTAGGGCTTGGGATCGACTGCTGCCGGTGATGAGAAGAACAGCCATGGTGGCCATTGGGCATGGGGCAACTCAAGCAAGGTGGAATTCCAAAGTTTGGCTTCTCCCTATGTCTCGGCCATGGAGTTTTCCGGTGACCTGTGCGGGCCGGCCGGCGAGCATGGGTCACCCTCGGGTCCAGGTGGGTCGGGGTTGGAGGTTTGTGCGGTCAATCGGCCATGGACATGTGTAAAGGGTTTGGATTGAAATGGTATGGGGAGAGGCTCATTTTGGGTCCAAATGGGTCAACCCACCATTTTGGGTTTGGTGCACCCTTCCATGGCTGATTTGGGCTGAGGGAGGATCAGGTGAATCAGCTAGAAAAGGGTGGAGAGGTCACCATCCATGAATATTTTGATTAATCATGGATTAAGGTGAAGCATTAAAAGGGTTAAAACCTTTTTAAGGGGGCTTAAAAGAGGCTCCTCCTTTTGCCATTAATGGCTTGATCACATGTCAAACATCCCATGATTTCATGTGACTTGTCCATGGCTTACATGTGGCTTCATGGCTTGTCTTTGGCTTGGGGAAAAGCTAAGTCAATTTCATGGAAATGGGTTTAGGAACATTTTGTCATTTTGATGGGAATTTGTATGGGGCTTAATTTGGAATGGCTTCATGATGAGTTTTGAAGCTTAGGGATTGATTTAATTGAAAATATGGTGTAGAGCAATTGTCATATGGGTTTTGGATTGATTTTGGCCCTTTGGATTTTGGTGGAGATGCGGCTTTAGGAAGGTTTCATGTAAGTGGGCTTTTAAGTTTCAAAATGGGCTTTTGGGTGGAGATTTTTGCAAAGGGCCAAGCCAAATAAATGTTGGGTTTGATTTAAGAGTGCATCATGAGTGATTTAAAGCAAATTTGGAGTGGTTTGGGTTTGAATTGGGTTGGATTTGGGTTTCTTTGGTGAATGGGTCAATATAGGTCAAATTGGGCTAACTTGGGCCAATGTTGGGCTAGGGTTGAAATTGATGTAAAATAAATGTTGGGAAATGTTTATGGGAGTGTTTCAAAGAGGTTTTGGCTTTGGTTGAGTTTTGATTTTGGGGTTTGGGCTTATTTGGGTCAGGTTTGGGTTTAGGTCAAAATTGGGCCTTTTAGCTTTGGGTTGAATTTGAGTGAGGTTTGAGTCCAAATCTTGGGCAAATAATGTTAGCATTTTATTTTTGGAGATGTTAGGGAAGGTTTAGAAAAGGTTTGGGGTCAATTGGAGTTGAATTGGGTGAGTTTGGCCTAAGTTTGGGTCATGGGTCCAAATCGGGCTTTAAGGCCAAAAGTGAAATTGGATTCAAATGTCAATCAAATTGGACTTGGATCTGGTCTAGATTGGTTTTGGGAGTGTTGAATTGAAGTTTAGAATTGAATTGGACCAGAATTTGGGTCAATTAGGTAGGTTTGGTTTGACATTGGGTTCACTTTGGGTTAAAATGGGTCAAATTGGGGATTTTGATAAAAGTGGGGTAAATTGACAAAATTGGCCCATGGTGTAGTTAGACAAAATGAAATTGGGAATATTTGGGATTTTCTGGAATTTTCTGGGAATTTTCTGAATTTTTGGATTTTTTGGCTAAGAGGGGTATTTTGGGTATTTGGAGGGTATTGAGAGGTATTTTTGGAATTTTTGGTATTTTTGGCTATGGATGATCAATTTGATTGGTGAGGAAATGTTTGGGATTGGTCTTGAGGATTTTTGGGTGATTAGGAGATTTTAGAAAATTTGGGTAATTTCAAGGGTTTTGGGTAGGCTAGGCGGGTGTAGGGTCCCTGGGGTCAAAAAATTGAAGATTTGGAAAATTGAAGCTTGGGTGAATGTAAGTGGAATGAAATCATTTTGGTTGAGCCATGAAGCCATATCAAGCCCACATGAGCCATGAAGGGACTCATTTGAGGCACCCACTATGTTGTTCCTAACCCTCTTAGCCAAGGGCTTAGGGGTTAAGGACCATCCATGTGAATCACCTTCATGAGTCAGGAGGTCAAGTTGGGTATAGGTGTGGTTTTAGGAGGTGTGTGTGAAAATGTAGTGTATAGGTGTAGTATGTGTGTAAGTGAACCCCTCACCAGACCAGGCCACCCAGGGTAGTCCTAAGGCCAAAGAGTTCTATAGGAACTCATTCTTTGAACTTCCACATTTGATCTCAACCCTCTAGGTGATTAGGGGTCTACAATCAAGTTTGTGGAGTTTGCAGGGAGTTAAGAAGTGGTTTGAATTTCTAAGTGGTGGGTCCCAATTCTAATCCTCTAGGATAGTCAAAGGAAAAGCCTAAGGCTAGATCCTAAGTACTAAAAAGAAGAAGAGAAGACCTCATCAAAAATGAGGTCAACAAATGGACCCCCAATAGGTGTGGTGTGCTAACCAAGCACACCGCGCGTATTGGCGTTGACCGAAGAGATCGACAAAACCAACACATATGTCCAAGTGACAAACTTAGGACAAAGTAGAAGAATTTCCGCTGGGGAGTGTCAAGTATATCTTTGGGACTGGAGATTCCTGAACTCTCGCTGGGGAAAGGAAAAGGAGGTGAATCCCAAATCACATGATTTGGGGAATTTCGATTTAGATTTCAGTTGTTTCAGTTTAAGTTTTGATGTGTAAGTTCAGATTTTAACTTGAGTTTCAATTTAGATTGAAGTTTTGTTAAGATTAATTTGAAGGGATTTGAACTTGAAATGAAAATTGGAATTTTGTGGTTTTAGATGTAACATCTCCAACCTCAAAAGAAAATTGAATTGATTGAATTAAATTATTACAATGAGGAGAGATCTCAGAGCAATGTGGTATTGGATGTAAAATCCTTAACCTCAAGAGTTTGATTTTGATGTATTTCATTGCGATAGGGAAAGAGTCCTAAAGCAATGCAGTCTCGGATGTAAAATCCTCGACCCCAAGAGTTTGATTTTGATGTATTTCATTGCAATAGGGAAAGAATCCTAAAGCAATGCAGTCTCGGATGTAAAATCCTCAACCCCAAAGGTTTGATTTTGATGTATTTCATTGCAATAGGGAAAGAATCCTAAAGCAATGCAGTCTCGGATGAAAAATCCTCAACCCCAAAGGTTTAATTTTGATGTATTTCATTGCAATAGGGAAAGAATCCTAAAGCAATGCAGTCTCGGATGTAAAATCCTCAACCCCAAAGGTTTGATTTTGATGTATTTCATTGTAATAGGGAAAGAATCCTAAAGCAATGCAGTCTCGGATGTAAAATCCTCAACCCCAAAGGTTTGATTTTGATGTATTTCATTGCAATAGGGAAAGAATCCTAAAGCAATGCAGTCTCGGATGTAAAATCCTCAACCCTAAAGGTTTGATTTTGATGTATTTCATTGCAATAGGAAAGAATCCTAAAGCAATGCAGTCTCGGATGTAAAATCCTCAACCCCAAAGGTTTGACTTTGATGTATTTCATTGCAATAGGGAAAGAATCCTAAAGCAATGCAGTCTCGGATGTAAAATCCTCAACCCCAAAGGTTTGATTTTGATGTATTTCATTGCAATAGGGAAAGAATCCTAAAGCAATGCAATCTCGGATGTAAAATCCTCAACCCCAAAGGTTTAATTTTGATGTATTTCATTGCAATAGGAAAGAATCCTAAAGCAATGCGATCTCGGATGTAAAATCCTCAACCCCAAAGGTTTAATTTTGATGTATTTCATTGCAATAGGGAAAGAATCCTAAAGCAATGCAGTCTCGGATGTAAAATCCTCAACCCCAAAGGTTTAATTTTGATGTATTTCATTGCAATAGGGAAAGAATCCTAAAGCAATGCAGTCTCGGATGTAAAATCCTCAACCCCAAAGGTTTGATTTTGATGGTAATTGATATTGCAATGATTTGTAGTGTTGATTTGAAAAGTATGGAATTTTGGTGTTTTGAGAATATCATGAAAGTTGTAAAAGACTTTGATGGAAGGAAATAGATTAGGAGGGAATATGTAGATGCTATATATCCCATTCAAAAGAGTTGATTGAAAGTTGCTGGTTTGGATTAGATACAATTCCTCGCCACTAGATCCGAATCGAAAACCTCGTGGCTCCATGTCAACGAAATCGACCGCTTCCATCCCAGACAAAGGAGAGAGTAGAACGGATTGGATTTCGATTTGGAAGGTCGAGTTCGAACTTGATTGAGATTTGATTTGAGATCTGGAAGGTTGAATTTGAATTTTGATTGAAATTTGATTTGAAATCTGGAAGGTTGAATTTGAATTTGATTGAGATTTGATTTAAGATTTGTGTCCATTTTGTTTGTCTTTTAAACGATTCAGATTTTATTTTATCGTGAATTTGGAGTTTATCATTTTTTAGATTTTTTAAGGAAAGTTTTCTTTTATTCTTTTTGTTTCTTTTCTGTTCTTTGTTCGAAGTTCATTTAACTTTAATGGTGTTTCCCAATCAACTTGCACAAAAGAGGTGAAGGCCAAAAATGTGACATGGTCACTTTCATTCCAATCATGTTGAAGATACATCATACAACTCGATCTGGAATACATCTCATACAATCCATATAGACTCAAAACGACTATGTATGATCTTTGTCGATCCATCCAAAAAGGTATCTCGTCAAAAATCCATGCTCGAATAGCGAGGTACATGGTCAATAACATCACCTTCCAAGCCATCCTCGGCAAGGCCGCCGTATGGATGTACGTTGGAGGTGTGATATTTTCCATGTAACTCACAGGCTCGTAAGGCCGGAGGCTCTCTAGCTCCGGTCCGGCCGGAAGTGGTAAGGTGCTTTCCGTCATCCATCCTTCCGAAAGTAATCGAGATCCGCTTCATTGGTACTCCCGGTATGCAATGTTTAGCGACATCTCGCTCCATCGCCCTTCGGCATCATGACGGAACCTACCGGTAATGGTATCTTTACCGGCCCTCGGAACTCACTCGGGCCTCGCTATCCGGAGGTCGCATCCGAACATGATATTACACTCGTTCGTAAAAGAAAATGTGCGAAAGTGTCCGACAAAGTCGTGGTGATCTATGTGCGGGGTATGCAATCACCCTTCTTGTAAATGTTAATGATGCAACCGTTGGGTATGCAATCCGCCGGCGTACCCTCCATGTTATCATTCTTTTTACCATCCTTTTAATGACTAATGGCATTGGATCCACTCGGCCATGACGAGTATCCCCGGTGGGTTTCCCTTCCTGTCTTCGCGAAGTTGTAGCAAAGCATCCACATTGTATTGTAATTCTCCCCTTCCCTGGCATCCATCTCTCGGGGTTCCGAGTAAGTGTTTTCTCTTAGGCGGCCCGCTCGACCCATTCTTTTCAAATCCCGGATGCAGTCCACGATTTGTTGTTGTTCGTATTCTGAGAACACGTCTGTATGTAGCTCGAGGCCTTCTAGTATATTGATCCTCCTGCCTCTAATTCTCTCGAAGTATTCAAAAGTTTTCTTCTCGACCTTCTGTATTCTTTCTAGCTCGTATTCTGGGATAATTTACAAATGGCGAGGCTCGGTGACGTATCGTGGGATATATGGCTTAATCCCTTCACGTTCTCCCCGCATACCTCGGCTCCTCGGGGATGATGTCCGTCGGGACATCCTCCGGGTCGCTTTCCGCAACAAGGTCATGCATTACCGGTGACTTTATCCGGTGGCGTAGTAGCCTTCTTTCTTCCGTTTCTCTTGAGATTTCCCCGGTCTCTTCCGTTATCCTCGGAGCCGGTCTCCTTTCTTCGGAGTTCCCGGTGAATTGGTGTCCTCGAAGTGTATGTACTCGGCAGCAAGCATCGCCTCGTCGCGCCGGTCCGCTGCTAGTTTAGTTAACATCTTGCGGATACGGCGATTTTTGTTTCTTCGCCGAGTTGCTCGTGAGAGTAGCTCTTCGTATTTCCCGAGTTTCGCGGGCGCGGCGCCGACAAGCCTCGCCCTCCGCCGTAGCGACTACGGTACTTGATTCTCTTGTCCTCCTCGTTGTTTGTTTTTCTTTTCTTGTCGCTAGATTGGTGGCTCGGGCCACCCACTTTCATTATCGTCCGATCGGGCGGTTCCTCTCGGTCAATCGGGACCCGACTCACTTTCCTCGTATTGCGTGGCTCCGCCGGTGCGAAGTCCGAGTCAATCTCGATTATCGCTCCGTCTTTCACCCTCTTTTCGTCGAGTGCAAGGCTTACGCCATTTCTAAAGTTCGAGACCAACCGCCCGTTCAACATTTCCCCGCGAAAAGACAAGGAAAAGGATCGAGGGTCGTACTAAGAACAAGAACATTAAGAAAATGTTTATTAAAGACAGCTTTTTTTTATTATTCCTTTTATATTTTTAAATTCAACAGGAATGAAGTGGGAAAAGATCAGGAAAGAGATTTTGATATGGAAGAGAAAACAAGGAAAACTTTATTATCATGATTTTATTTATTTTAGCACATTTTTTATTATTTTTGGGTTCGGACCTAGTCATAAGTAATTACTTTACCCGTGCTTCTAGGGATGAAAAATTCATTCTTTCGAAACATCAGGTAGCGTAATACTTTTTCAAGTATCGTCCATTGATCGGAAGCATATGTCATTTTCCTTGGCAGTTCACTAGCTGGTAGGAGCCTCCTGAGTAGGCTGCCTCAACCACAAACGGTCCCTCCCAAGTGGGTTCAAATTTTCCTCCTATCTTGCGATGTGCAAGAATAGGTCTTTTGAGAACGAGAACTAAATCACCAACTTTGAAGGTTCTTGGGCGGACCGGCCTGTCATGGGCTTGAACCATCTTAGCTTGGTATAGTTCTAAATTCCGTCGCGTCGCGCGTCTTTTTCTTCCGTGCTTTCCAATTCTTCTAGTCGTAATTTGGCATTCTCTTCTGTCGTGATCTTGTTTGCAACCGCAATCCCGAGTGAAGGAAGCCGGACCTCTAAAGGTAACACTCGCTCGGACCCATACACCGCAGCGTAAGGTGTAGCTTCGAGTAGGAGTTCTAAAGGTTGTCCCGGTAAGCCCATAAGGCTTATAACAATTTCTCGTGCCAATTTCTCTTATTATCGTCCAAAGTCTTCTTTAAAATTTGAACGAGAGTTTTATTAAAAGCCTCGACCAGTGCCGTTTGCTCTTGGGTAGTAAATTCTTGAATACCGCCGCCGATTCCGTGTCTCCCGACAAAATTGTTGATTTGCGTGCTTCGAATGCCGACCCATTATCCGAGATGATCTCGCGCGGCACTCCGAAACGGTAGACAACTTGGTTCTTGAAAAATTGTAGCACGTGATATGCTTTCACTTCTCCGAGTGGAACCGTCCGCCCACTTGGAAAAGTAATCCGTAGCCGCAAGAATGAAGCGATGTCCTTTTGAAGATGGTGGTTCTATCGGACCCACTATATCCGTGCCCCAACATTCAAATGGCCACGACGCAATTGTCGGATGTAGCACATTTGGAGGTTGGTGTAGAACCACTCCGTGCACTCGGCTTTGGTGACGGCTCTCGGCAATTTTCATGCAGTCGGTCATCATCGAGGGCCGTAGTACCCTAGTCTTTTAATTTTCATTTTCATCTTCGGACCCGACAGTGAGCGCCACGGAGTCCGTAATGCACCACTTTAACAATTTCACGAGCCTCGGACCCGCTCGAGCATCTTAGCCACATTTGATCAAAAGACCTTCCGTATAATGTATTGTTTATTAATGTGTAGGACGTAGTTCTTTTCTTGATCCGATGGGCTAACGACCTATCGTCCGGTAGTTTTCCTGTTTGCGGTGTAGTCTCATCAATGGCCGTCGCCAATCTTCTCGTGTTTTCTGTCACTGCTGCAATTGATCCTTTTTCCTTTTCTGATTTGTGTATTATGTCTATGTCGAGCTGTGATAGGACCTGACGTCCGTGAACTGACACTTCCACTGATTCATCTTGTAAGCAGGCAAATTCTTTTGCGAGGCGGGCTAACGCATCTGCTAAAGCGTTTTCTTTTCTGGGAATTTTGTAGATCGTCACATTCGGAATTTGTTCCAACAATTTCATGGCATACTGGAAATATTGCTCGAGTCTTAGTTTTAAAATTCTGTACTGTCCGGTGATCTGTTGAATGATTAACTGTGAATCCCCGTAGATGTTGATGTTTGTTATCCCCATTTGAATAGTTAATTCTAGTCCTGTTATGAGGGCTTCGTATTCCGCTTCGTTATTTGTACACGGCTCGTCAAGTGGTAGGAGTATCTTAACATCCCCCGCTCCGGTGTTATAAAGATTAGTCCGATCCCGCCTTACCGGCACTATCACTTGCGATTCTTCGTCTTTGTGTGTCGAAGATGCTCCGTCGAAATATAATTCCCAACGTCGATCATCGTGGTCTTCTAGGTTCATTATTTGTTCATCCGGCAAATCGTCATCGAGAGGAGATTCCGCCGCAAAGGGTGTGCTGCGAGGAAGTCTCGCTAAGACTTGTCCCTTTACGGCACGAAGAGGCACGAAAGTTATATCGAATTGCAATAATATCATCGACCATCCGGCAAGTCCGCCGGAAAGCGTTGGACGGGTCATCAAGTATTGCAATGGATTAAATTTCGAGATCGAGTTGACCTTATGAGAAAGCATGTAATGCCTGAGCTTTTGAGCGGCGAAGATCAGGGCTAAACAGTGCTTTTCAATTGCGGGATACCTTACTTCCGTCGGAAGTAAACGACGGCTTAGGTAGTATAGGGCATTTTCTTTACCCTCATCATTGACTCGTGCTAACGAGGCTCCGAGTGAGTCGTCTAAAGCCGCGGTATAAAGTATCAACGGTCTACTCCGAGACCGGGGCCGCTAAGACAGGAGGTGTCATTAAATATTGCTTAATGTCCTCGAAGGCCCTCTCGGCATTTCTCTTCCCAAATAAATTTGGCGTCCTTTTTAACTAGTGCCGAGAAAGGCCGACACCTAGCCGACAAGTTTGAGATAAAGCGTCGAAGATATGCCAACTTCCCTTGAAAAGATCGTAGTTGTTTTAAGGTTTTGGGAGGCGGCATTTCTAAGATAGCTTTAATCTTTTCCGGGTCGATTTCAATTCCACGATGCCGGACAACGAATCCTAAGAATTTCCGGAGGTGACGCCGAAGGCGCATTTTAAGGGGTTCATCTTAAGGTTAAATTGTCTTAATCGTTCGAAAACAATTCTCAAATCATACGAGTGGTTTTCCTTTACTTTGCTTTTGATGACCACATCATCCACGTAGCATTCGACTTGATTGTGGATGAGATCATCAAAAATTCTTGTCATCGCTCTCGGTAGGTCGCTCCTTCGTTCTTCGATCCGAATGGCATCACCGTGTAGCGAATATACTCCGATCGGCGTTCGAATGCCGTAAGTTTTTCATCTTCCGGAGCCATTTTTATCCGGTTGTATCCCGAAGATCCATCCATGAACGAAAATATTTCATGTGTCGAAGCAATGTCAATCATTAATTCTGGAATCGGTAGAGGGAATTCATCTTTTGGACATGCCTTATTTAAATCTCTGAAATCCACACAAATTCTGATCTGACCATTCTTCTTCCTAACTGGTACCACATTGGCTAACCAAGTCGGGTATTGTTCTTCACGGACAAATTTAGCGTCTATTAGCTTTTTAACTTCGCCTATGACTTGTTGTTCGATTTCTAGACGCATTCTTCCGGGGCCTTGTCCGACCGGAACGGCACGGGATCCACCCCTAGCTTATGAGATGCGACCTCCGGAGCTAAACCCGGCATCTCATCGTAGCTCCAAGCAAAACAGTCTTTAAATTCCATTAATAACTTAATTATTTATTCGGAGTCTTCTTTATTGAGTAAGGAGCTAACAAAGGTAGGTCTAGGCTCTTTGCTAGTACCTAGGTTAACTTCCGTTAACTCATCTATTGTAGATTTGATCTCTTCTTCGAATTCTGGTGGAGCGTCTCCAATTTGTAAATATTCGAGTTCTTTTGTAGTTTCCATGCAGTTTTCATTAGACTCGCAAGTGACAACCATGCAAAATTCAGTATCGTTAACTGATCCTACTGTGCCGAATCCGAGACCATGCTTTGAGTTTGGTGGACGACCGGAGTTATTCCATAAATTTTCAAAATGTTGTGATTGACCTTTTGTCCATTGTCGAGGTAAGAAACCACGCCGAATTAAATTTCGAACACAGGAGAGTACCACTCAAAAGGTAATTCTATTAATTCCGATGAAGTAGCATCTTCAAATTGTACATTATTTTCGCCTTTGGAGGAAGGAACACCACGGTAGAATTTGATGGGCTTTGCACCGCCGCTATGTACCTCTTTGACCACCATACCCTCGATCTTATTAGAATGGATCGGGGTCGTGGTCATAGTATGTACATAGTGGTTAATCTTCTCGTACATCGATTTATATTCTTCGTTTCTTTCATCTTCGAGAGGGATTCTGAATTGCAGCTTCTTTCGACTTATTGTCGCTGCTTCTTGTTTGATTTCTTTTTCTTCTTTAGAACTATCTTCCCAATCAACATTGATGGCTGGTTTCCTCTATCCAACTGTCCTAACGTCTCTGCCACGACCTCGTCCCCGGCCTCGACCTCGGATGCGAGTTGTGGAGAAACCTTCACCATCTCGCCGTAAGGGAGTGGTGAGTGACTGTTGGACTAGAATCTCGAGTCCTTCGTTGTCCCGAACTTCCTTTTCCTCATTCGTTATGGTATCCCTGGAGAAGATTGTTTTCTTCGGAGGTGCATAATAAGCTGCATCTTCATGGATTCCAATTTCATGTACGGAGAACGGTTGTAAGTCACCTTTGATGCACTGTTCCCCTCCATCGTAGTATTTGATGCATTGATGTAGAGATGATGGTACCATCCGGTTTTCATGTATCCATGGTCGGCCCAAGAGAGCGTTGAACGACGTTTCGAATCAATTATGTGAAATTTCGTGGTTGTCTTTGCTAAGTCACCGGTCTTCATTAGCAGTGTTATTGATCCGAGGGCTCTTTCTCCTTTCTCGGTTGAATCCTCTTAATAACATTTTGTCCGCTTCGAGCTCGCGAGCATCAATTTCCAAGTATGCTAAGCATTCGAAGATTCATTATATTGATTGATGCTCCCGGATCCACCAATACTCCGGAGAGTGTAAACTTCCCAATTGTAATCGAAATGTACAACGGTCGATTGTGGTCCGTCTGTCCCAAGTAGTAGGTCATCGTCCGTGAAGGTGACACCTCGTTGTTCCTTTAACGAGCAAACCTCATCTAAGGAATCTCCGGCCATTCGAGCTAAGTAAATTTCTCGGATCAAGTAAGGCCTCGATCGAGCTTCTCTCATCTCCTTTGATAAGATGAGAGCGTCGTAGATGCTCGGCCTGGTCGGTAATTTCCTAAGATGGGCTAGCACGTTGTAGTCCACTTTGTTTTCATGTGCCTCGTTTTCTTCTCGAATGGGTATTTCTTCCGCCGGGGTTGGTTCTTCCCGAACAACCACCGCTTTCCTTTGTCCTTTGGACCCATTCTCGGAGGTAGAACTCTCCCACTTCTTAAGTTGACTTCGTGATTTCTTCCGAATTTAGCATTGAGTTTGCTGGTGTCTCCTTCTGAATCGGAATGACAGGTTTTTCTGGATTAGCTTCGGAGTCTGAAGGCTCTAACTCTATTGTGTCTGGAGCTCCTCGAAACTCGCAAATAGATCCATTGCTTGTTGAACTCTCGTAGCCTCCCTGGTGGATGTCTTCTTTGTCATTGTGATCGTCGAGATTGTGTATGATTTGAGAATTGTTATTTGTATCGGAATCGACGTCCGGATTAGGTTGATTGTCGCTAGTTACGTAATCGTTAGAAACGGTCAAAACGTAGCCAACGCCATAACCCTCATCATTATAAGATCCCACCGGAGTGAGCAAATAATCATACAGAGTCAGAGGTTCGAGGGATTTCTCCCCCAAATCAGAAACAACTATCCTAGGATAAGCAGCCCCTAGTCTAGCCTTAAGAGCCTCGGTCTTTTCTTCTTCATCAATTTTCTTCTTTTCTTCAATCGTCTCTTGTTGAGGTGGTTCTTCTTTCGCAAGTGATAGTGCCGACTCGACGGGTTTCGAACTCCGAATCGAAGCTCGCACCGAAGTGGTTTGGATGCGATCTAAAATCTTCTTCGAAGACTTTGTCCAAGCGGTAGTCCATCCATCGTCGATCGCATAGGGATCTATCGGAACAATGAAATCCGTCGAGATAACATCGACGGAACCTCCTTTCGGGGTTCCTTCATGTATTCCTTCGGGATTGTTATGTTCCCTTTTCGAAGATTGTCGTCGAGCCAACTTTTGAAGGTAATACAATCTTCTATCTTGTGTCCAAGCATCCGGTGGTAAGGGCAAAAGTTGGGATCACCTTTCTTGTCGACTTCTTCCGGTCTTTTAGGCTTCGGCGCTGGAAATCCGGAGTCTTCATCGACCGTGGAACATTTTCGGCATCGCCTCATTCTTGAACGGATACTCCTCGCTCGAAGTTCCCTTAACGTACGTTGCGACGAGGCGGTTGTTCATACTTTTGAGATGACTGATAGCTGGGTCGGGGTTGTTGGTAATTCTGTTGAGGTTGCTGCGGCCGTTCTGACGGTATTTGTATCGGCTGCTTGCCCTTATCGACTGCTGCGACGATCCTGGACTTCTTTTCAAAAGTTTTCACGGGCTTCTGTTTGTCTGTTTTGTCGATGAAACTTAATTGCTTCGCCTCCTCTTGCAAGCTTCCGGCCTTGCTTAACAACTTCTCGAAAGTCTTAATAGTAAATCCCTTGAGGGGAAGTGCTATCGGGCCATGAATGCTCTTAAGTAAAATGCCGACTGCGTGCTGTTCTTGTAGCTGTGGCTCACACTTCATGCTTAGAATCCTCCATCGAAGTATGTAGTTCACCAAAGTTTCGTTCGGCTTCTGCTTCTCTACCACTAAATCACCTATAGTGATGTGGTGCTGAGCTCCGGCAAATCGCTTGATGAAGAGGTTCTCTAATTCTGAAAATGTCTTCACCGAACCGTTTGGTAATTCCGCATACCAATCAAAGGCGATCCCCGATAAAGCCGCCGACAAATTGTCCGAATAGTAAAGCATCACTTCCGCCGCATTGCAACAACTGGCACGAAAATGTGCAACATGCTGCCGAGGGTTTCCGGTTCCGTCAAAGGTCTTGAACAGAGGTGGTACGAAGCCTTTCGGATATTGGACAGCGTCGAATTCTTCGGGGTAAGGTCTACCCGTCCGAATGGATGTCCCGCTCTTTGATTGTGCCAAGGCTTCTCGCACCCGCTGTTCCACCATGTTCTTGATATCCTTTTCCGGAATCACGCTTTGTGTTGTATCCTTCTTTAATTGATCATCCCCGTTGATGGATGTAATCTCCTTTCCTCCGTCTACAATGTGAATAACTTCCGGGGGTGTTTCTCTTTGGGGTTAAACCTGACTCTGGAGAGTGGCTAGGGCTACAGCCATCTCTTCCATTCTTTTTGCCATTTGGGTGATCGTATCATCTTTCTCTTGAAGCCGCCTTCTCATTACTTCGGCTCCTCTCTTCTCGCGGCCGCAGGAGCACCTTGTGAAGCCGACGAAGCTCGTGTTTCAACCATGTTAATTTCTCGCATATTCATCATCCATGAACTCGACGAGTCAACTTCATCTCCGAATTTCTCTTCTCTTCCCTTGCTAGTCGCCGAATATCGGCTCTTAGCTTTTCCATAGCATCTTCCAATGGGTCTTTTCCGTACATCCTTGCAGTTGTCATGTGATAATTGTCGGTTTCTTTCTCATGAGTCCCCTTTACTGCGGTAGCACTTTCTTCGAACTCAAGTCTCCTGACGAGACTTTCCTTTTCTGGTCGTTGTTTCGGTCTTAATTGGTCGGTAGTGGGACGCCATACCATCCTTCTAGCAGTAGAAGGCCTAGGACCGGATGGTCCGTCGACTCGAATGCTCGGAAGGTGGTATCCTCCCCGATCCGTAAACCCGAAACAACAACGAAGTGGACTAGCCTTCATCTTCTTATTTGGCCCTTCCGCAGCGATAGCGGTGTTCTACTCGTGGCCCAAGACGGGATTTGGCCGCACCCGTCCTATTCTTCTTAAAATCTCGGATACGTGGCATTTTTCTTTCTTTGCTAACTTTTCAATCACGATCCGTAGTCGGGCAAATGGTGTAATCCTTGCCCTTTTCTTTCGTTGTCGCTATAGTATGCGGGCCGAGGTAATGTAGAGGCAATCCCGCGGACATTTTCCTCGTCGACCGCGGCGGAAAGGGGATGGAATCTACTTCCTTCCAAAAGGGGTGTATATTCGAGCAATGGTATGTATTCAGTAGTGGTGTGTACTCGGGAATTTCTTCTAAGAAAGCGACTTCGGCCAGCTCCGGCCTTCCCGGCAATCTTCCCCGCTCGTTTCTCCTCCGAGTCCGTGTTAGGGGTGGAACCCTCGAGCCGGACCCAATTTCAAAAACGAAGGTCTTGCACGGAAATCTATACCCTCCACGGTAACATGCTCGTTACAAATTTGAACTTCCTTCCCCTTCGGCTTGGCGGGAGCCGGGGTAGGTGCGGAGACAACTAGACCGGTGGGGGTAGAGATAACGATCCTTCTATGGACAAGCGGTACTCCTCTCAGCTCGGAACCCTTTGCAGAGGAGGAAACTCTCGAGTCGACTTAAGGTTGAACTCGATCAAAGGTCTCTCAGTTTCAGATACTTTGTTTGTCAGCGCGAAAAGGGTAACGTCAGCGATCTTGACATTTGTGTTCTCGAATCCTTGTCCAAATTGGATGATCCCATTGTCGGGCAGTTCATCCTTGTACATAGCGAAGTCCAGTCCATTGGTGAAGGAGAAAATCAGCTTTGGGGCTTCCATTTCTGCAGGGTAGATTCTGATTGTCAGTCCCAAGTTATGCTTCTTCTCATCAGGACGAAAAGAAAGGAATCGAAAAGAGTCCGAACACATTCTTGTTCATGTATTTATAAGAAGGAGTTATTTGTTAAAAGAGTCATTCATTAGAGGGTTTGTTTATTTAGAACGGAATGTTCAAAGGTGTAGAGAAGGTAATGAATTTGATTCAGAGTTGGAAAGGAAAATAAAGTCTTATGCAAGACTTCTCGACTCGAAGGATCACTCCTAAATTAACACATATTAGGGGTCCACCCCACCTCGGAAATGAGGTAAAAGGATCTCAGAACCTCTCTGTTTAGGGGTGTCTAAACAGTGGCTCCTAAATCTGAGAGAATGTTGGCTATACTCGTTCAAGGTAGAAATGAACATAGTATTCCAACGAAAAGAAGGGTAGTTTGACCATTAGGGACATGAATACACTACCGATTTTTGAAAGCAGAATTATCTGATTAAAATGGAGAGAGGAATTTTCCCCAGCGGAGTCGCCAAAAATTGTATGGCTTATTTTTAGGATTGAGTGTTGTATTTTTTAAAAGGGGTCGCCTACAGAAGTTGTCGGCGAATTTTAATTTAATTTAAATAAATAATTTGAAAAGTAGTATTTGATTTTGAAAATAAATTTTAAATTTGAAGATTTTAAGATATGAAATCAAACTGATCTCACATCCCGAATAGTTTATATAAACAAGCACCGCACCACAAACCGTGTATCTATCCTGAAGAATAGACACACTGCTTGATGATGGGGCTCGATTAAATAAACTAAGAGATTTGTGACATCCATTTGGTCTGCGAACCAATTTTATAAGCCGACAAGTTCCCCGCTTAATACAAATGAATTAAACAGGGTTTATATTACTCAGGTTCTTAAAATTCCCTATAAGGGCAAGCCCCTATAGTTAATTACATCTTAAGTGACGGAATCACCTAAGAAAACTCTCGATAATAATCGGTAGTTCCGCTCTCAAGAATTTCAATGTTTAAGTCTTCAAGGGATTGAATTTTGGAATTTCGATAGGGAATGGATCAAATTTGGAACATTTTGTTTTGGGAATTCAAAGGAAGAAAGGTAGGAGAAATCACAGATTCGAAGAGAACTTCGGTAATTTCCCGACTATCCTATTGTTTGGCTTGAATTTAGGAAAGTCCTAATGTTTATTTAATGTTTTGATCTTGTCAATTTTAATTAATTTGGACTTATATTTGTATGATAAAATCATACAAATAGCCTTGAAGATGTGAGGGTTTATGTCGTACCAAACAACTACCTCGGAATCCTAAAACCAGTTAGGGCTTAATTTGCATAACATGATTATGCAAATGCCTAACGAAAAGTTGAGGATTTATGTTGCACTAGTGCAAGCTACCTCGAAGTCCTATGGCTTGGTTATTTAATTCTAAGAAAGTTTTGCTGAAGTAGACTCGGGTTTTGCCGATGACGATGGCCGTGCCGCCCACCATGCTCCGAGCTCCTTGTTGTTGCAGAGGTTTAGTTTTAGAAATCATAAATCGAGAGATGAGAGAAGTGTTCGGTTTAGAGAAAGTCTTAATTTCCAAGTGTTTTTTTTTTATATTTTAATTAAACAAATCTTAAAGTTGATTATAACAACACCGGTTAAGATCCCACGGTTCCATCCTTCCGGCATCGTTATTTTTATCGGATTCACTTAGTCCAGATGAATTTGCTAAACTCAACTGAATGAGTTCCACACTTTCATTTAGACCGTGGGAAATCCCGTTAGCAACACGTAGGTTACATCATCCGAGGTATTCCCGATCATCCAACAAGACGTTTTAATTTAGTTGTAGTTGTAGTTTTGTTGTTCTGTTTGTGATTAAATTTTGAGTTGTTTTATATTTTGAAATGTTGTGTGGTGTAATGACTTTTAATTTAGTTTTGGTTTCAGTTTTAGGGACTATCCTAAAGGTGTGGGTTTTCATGCAACAGTTGTTTATCATGCAAGAAAAGTAAGTGCGATGTTATTAAATAAATTGCAATAAGGTAAATTGCAATAAAATAAAAGCGTACCTGGAGGGTCTTCCCGTCATCCCAAGCTGCACTTAAAACACAATTAGAATAATTAAGCATTTAAAGCAAGTTCCTAGGTAAAGCTAAGGGAAGGGTTATGGTTTTCTACCAAGTTCCTAATCCTATAGCTAGTCACCTCCTATGACGTCTAGGTTCTTGTATTTTGGTTTGAGGACGATTTTCTTCATCGAAGAACAACTAAGTTCAATTGTTCTTATAAATATCCTATGATATCGAGGAAGTGCTTAAGACGAATCTTAAACATCTTTTCAATATTTCTAAGATTGTTTTAAGTCCAAGAGAATTTAATTATACAAATGAATTAATCGTCCGAGAGTTCAAGTTTGTTGTCTTGCTCAGTGAACTAGGACATTTGAATATCCTACGAATGAAGTAACACTTCACTTAACGCTCCGTTTAGGAGTTATGACAACATGAGCTTTTGAGGGCAAATTAACGTTCAAGTGATTTGTGATTTGATTTAACTTCAGTTAATGGATTTAAGTTTGGAATAGTGTTCAAGTTGTTTTAGATTTTTTTTTTTGAATTCATTATGTCTTAAGTGATGTTATTTTTAATTTAATTTAATTTAATTTAATTTAATTTGATTTAGTTTCAATTTTAATTTAATTTGATTCATTTAATTTAATTTAATTTTTATTTTAACTTGGTTTTATTTTAATTTAATTTAATTTAATTTAATTTAATTTAATTTAATATGATTTAATTTAATTTAATTTAATTTAATTTAATTTAATTTAATTTAATTTAATTTAATTTAATTTAATTTGAATTTTAATTTAATTTTATTTTAATATTTTATTTTTATGTTTTAAAGATGATTTAATTTTAATTGTTAAAGTATTAATTTAATTGAAATTTTAAAAGGATTTAATTTAAATAATTTAACTTTAATTTAATTCAATAATTAAGTCTTTTAGCATTTTAAATCCTAAACTTGGATTATCATTTTTAATTAGGAATTAAATATTATTGAGATGATTAATTTAGGGATTCTTAAATTAAAGAACAAATCTCTTCCTAATAATATCCCTATTTTAATAATTCCAATTTTATTATTCTTCCAAATTTACTTAATTATTTGATTAAGGTTTATTTTAATTATTTTTAAATTGTTTAGTAGGTTTCTACCCTTTAATTATTTAAATTTCAATCATCCAAAACAAATTAAGATCAAATATTTTACTCTTTTAATTTTATTAAGCCTAAAGTTTTTTAATTAAGGGTTAAAATTTTAATTACCATTTTGCCCTTCAAGCTTAATAATTCCATAACTCACTAAATTGAGCTTAAATGAATTTGAAATTTTCATGTGACTTCACTCATATGTCAATAAAAACATTAGAGGAAAAAATGTGATTTTTCTGTATTTAATTTATTTATGTAATTATTTTTGGTGAAAAATAGGGATTTCCAAGGAAAATTTAATAATATGACCAAGGGAAAGTTTCTGTCCTTAAGAAAATTATGGGACATTCCTAATGACCAGAGGACCACTTGGACTAATTTTGGTGATTTTTTGAATTATATTCTTTTTATTATAATTATTTTGAGTTTTGGAGTATTAATTAATTTAAAAATAAAATAAAGGTTGAAAAATGAATTTTATATTTTTCAAAAATCTCTCTAATATCAAGGAAATCAGAGAATCAATTTTCACAATTTTCTGATTTTTCTCTGATTTATTATAATTATTTTAGTGGAAATGCTAGAAAATACATTTTTTTTTATTTTTAAAATTACTCTAGGGCTTTAAAATTTAATATCTCATCATATAGACTTAAGAAAAATATGGGGTTTGTTCCTAAGTGATTAAAATTCAAAATATGACATTTTGGTGAATTTTATTATTTTTGTGATTTTTATTATTTTTTAATTATTAAAAATATTAAAATAATGCAAAAATCAACTTTTTTAGAAAATTGAAATTTTAATTTTCTTAAATTCCCCAATATTAGAGAGGCACCAAAACCAATTTGGTGAATTTTTGAAAAGCATTTTGAAAGTTATGAATTTTTAAAGTTTAAATTGGCTAAATGGCTTAATTAACCTTATTTGATAGGGCTAACCAAACCTAATTGACTTCAAACTTTTATGGTGGGTTCCTCTGATCCTAAAGGTCAGTGGAGAATTGATTTCAAGTCAATTTGATGCAGGATTAGCTCTAATTAATTAAGGACCTATTTTGGGTGTTTAAGCCAATTAGGGTTATTCCAAGTGGATTAATTCAAACCCTATTTTCCTAGGGCCCTCTGGTCATAATAAACATCACCAAATTTTCCTAGAATTTATTTCACAATATGCTAATTATTGGAATTAAAATACTCAAACTAGCAACCTAGAGTTGAAAAATCAATAACTCTTCATAGGGATGGCCTCTGACTTTGGAAAATTCAGGGAATGTTCCCAAATTCAGAGGCTTCAAAAGCTCTATGGTCTCATGCCATGGTGAATTTCCTATATGCATGGAGAATTAAAACAATGCAGAGGGTAAATAAATCATTAAAAATAAAATACTTGATGAAATTAAACGATTTCTTTTCCACATTATTCTCCTACGTTCACTGAGCAAGAGGGTATTTTTATTTTATTTTTCTGACTTTCCTACACAAAGTTATGCATTTTTGAAGTTTAGGGAATTAAATAAATAAGAAAATACCCTAATTTTCTATTTATCCACGCAGCGCCGCGTCAACCTAGGCATCTTCGAAGCTCCACGCGGCGTCTCCTGATTTGGCGCCGCCATCCGACTCAGCGATCCAGGGCCCCGCGGGTCACGTACCAACGCGCTGTCCGACTCAATCCAGACCGTCCACTCGATACACGCTCGATCCGACGGCTCATGGTCATCGTCTACGACTGGTGTGCACCCGTGACCGTCAACCTTCTTGCCCTAATTTCTCACTCAATTCTCAACGGATTTTCGTGTTCTTATGCTCTATGGATTCGTCTTGAGGAGACGAACACATCCATACGGTAAACATGTATTTAAATTGACTCAAATTAAATGGAGAATTTCCGTAAGCTCGGGAAGAAGAGTGAGTCCATACCTTTGCTCAAAGAAGTGAAGCTTTGATCTGAGAGTTGTGTCACCTTCGATTAGATCCCAGCAAGCTCCAGATGAAGTCTCCTGGTCTGGTGAATTGCCTAGGTATGATTTCGACCAAGCCCGATCACAAAGCTTGGAGTCTAGAATAGATGGGTGGCCTGGAGAGGGGGCTTTTGCTGGTGGACTTCTTCCCTTGGTCTGGTGAAGGTGTAGGACCAATCAATTTGAGGATTGATCCACTGTGGAGAAGTGTCCTGGTTTTGGGTGGAATTTTAGCCGAGAAATCGGGCTCGTTGGTGGGAATAGGGCAAATTGGCACCTGGGAACAACTGCTCTAAGTATGGAGAATGATCTGGAGCAATTTTGGCAGAGTTTCAGTAAGGTCTGGTTCAGCACCTCTCATGGCCGAGAAGGGGCGGTGTTTAAATAGGCATGGCTGGAGGCTCTCCCAGGGGGAGTTAGGGCTTGGGATCGCTCGCTCCGGTGATGAGAAGAACAGCCATGGTGGCCATTGGGCGAGGGGCAACTCAGCAAGGTGGAATTCCAAGATTTGGCTTCTCCCTATGTCTCGGCCATGGAGTTTTCCGGCGACCCAGGCGGCTGGCCGGTAGGCATGGGTCACCCTCAGGTCCTGGTGGGTCAGGGTTGGAGGTTTGTGCAGTCAATTGGCCATGGACATATGTAAAGGGTTTGGATTGAAATGGTATGGGGAGAGGCTCATTTTGGGTCCAAATGGGTCAACCCACCATTTTGGGTTTGGTGCACCCTTCCATGGCTGATTTGGGCTGAGGGAGGATCGGGTGAATCGGCTAGAAAAGGGTGGAGAGGTCACCATCCATGAATATTTTGATTAATCATGGATTAAGGTGAAGCATTAAAAGGGTTAAAACCTTTTTAAGGGGGCTTAAAAGAGGCTACTCCTTTTGCCATTAATGGCTTGATCACATGTCAAACCTCCCATGATTTCATGTGACTTGTCCATGGCTTGCATGTGGCTTCATGGCTTGTCTTTGGCTTGGGGAAAAGCTAAGTCGATTTCATGGAAATGGGTTTAGGAAAATTTTGTCATTTTGATGGGAATTTGTATGGGGCTTAATTTGGAATGGCTTCATGATGAGTTTTTAAGCTTAGGGATTGATTTAATTGAAAATATGGTGTAGAGCAATTGTCATATGGGTTTTGGATTGATTTTGGCCCTTTGGATTTTGGTGGAGATGTGCTTTAGGAAGGTTTCATGTAAGTGGGCTTTTAAGTTTCAAAATGGTCTTTTGGGTGGAGATTTTTGCAAAGGGCCAAGCCAAATAAATGTTGGGTTTGATTTAAGAGTGCATCATGAGTGATTTAAAGCAAATTTGGAGTGGTTTGGGTTTGAATTGGGTTGGATTTGGGTTTCTTTGGTGAATGGGTCGATATAGGTCGAATTGGGCTAACTTGGGCCAATGTTGGGCTAGGGTTGAAATTGATGTAAAATAAATGTTGGGAAATGTTTATGGGAGTGTTTCAAAGAGGTTTTGGCTTTGGTTGAGTTTTGATTTTGGGGTTTGGGCTTATTTGGGTCAGGTTTGGGTTTAGGTCAAAATTGGGCCTTTTAGCTTTGGATTGAATTTGAGTGAGGTTTGAGTCCAAATATTGGGCAAATAATGTTAGCATTTTATTTTTGGAGATGTTAGGGAAGGTTTAGAAAAGGTTTGGGGTCAATTGGAGTTGAATTGGGTGAGTTTGGCCTAAGTTTGGGTCATGGGTCCAAATTGGGCTTTAAGGCCAAAAGTGAAATTGGATTCAAATGTCAATCAAATTGGACTTGGATCTGGTCTAGATTGGTTTTGGGAGTGTTGAATTGAAGTTTAGAATTGAATTGGACCAGAATTTGGGTCAATTAGGTAGGTTTGGTTTGACATTGGGTTCACTTTGGGTTAAAATGGGACAAATTGGGGATTTTGATAAAAGTGGGGTAAATTGACAAAATTAGCCCATGGTGTAGTTAGACAAAATGAAATTGGGAATATTTGGGATTTTCTGGAATTTTCTGGGAATTTTCTGAATTTTTGGATTTTTTGGCTAAGAGGGGTATTTTGGGTATTTGGAGGGTATTGAGAGGTATTTTTGGAATTTTTGGTATTTTTGGCTATGGATGATCAATTTGATTGGTGAGGAAATGTTTGGGATTGGTCTTGAGGATTTTTGGGTGATTAGGAGATTTTAGAAAATTTGGGTAATTTCAAGGGTTTTGGGTAAAGTAGGCGGGTGTAGGGTCCCCGGGTCAAAAAATCGAAGATTTGGAAAATTGAAGCTTGGGTGAATGTAAGTGGAATGAAATCATTTTGGTTGAGCCATGAAGCCATATCAAGCCCACATGAGCCATAAAGGGACTCATTTGAGGCACCCACTATGTTGTTCCTAACCCTCTTACCGAGGGCTTAGGGGTTAAGGACCATCCATGCGAATCACCTTCATGAGTCGGGAGGTCAAGTTGGGTATAGGTGTGGTTTTAGGAGGTGTGTGTGAAAATGTAGTGTATAGGTGTAGTATGTGTGTAAGTCGACCCCTCACTGCACCGAGCCACCCGGGGTAGTCCTAAGGCCAAAGAGTCCTATGGGAACTCATTCTTTGAACTTCCACATTTGATCTCAACCCTCCAGGTGATTAGGGGTCTACAATCAAGTTTGTGGAGTTTGCGGGGAGTTAAGAAGTGGTTTGAATTTCTAAGTGGTGGGTCCCAATTCTAATCCTCTAGGATAGTCAAAGGAAAAGCCTAAGGCTAGATCCTAAGTACTAAAAAGAAGAAGAGAAGACCTCATCAAAAATGAGGTCAACAGGTGGTTATTTGGTCAAAAATTGTCTATTTTGACCAAAATTGGCTTTTTGGTTAAAAGTTGACCTATTGGGTCTATGGGTTTGTCATTGGATCAAGGATTGAGCATTTTGACTAAAGTTGACTATTTGGTCAGAGATTGACTTATTGGGTCAATAATTGTTCATTAATTCAAAAATTTTTTATTTTGACTGAAATTGACTTTTTGGTCAAATGTTGACCTGTTAGACCAATGGGTTGGTCATTGGGCCAAGGATTGATCATTTTGACCAAAGTTGACTTTTTGGTCAAAAGATGTCCTATTGGGTCAATGGGTTGGGCATTAGGTCAAAGATTAACCATCTTGACCAAAGTTGACTTTTTGGATAGAAATTGGTTTACTGGGTCAAAAATTGGTCAATAGGTCAAAAATTGACTATTTTAATCAAAATTGAATTTTTGGTCAAAATTGACATATTGGGTCAATGGGTTGGTCATTGGGTTAAGGATTGACAATTTTGACCAAAGTTGTCTTTTGGTCAAAATTTGACCTTTTTAGGTCAATGAGGCGGTCAGTAGATCAAAAATTGACAATTTTGAGCAAAATTGACCTTTTGGTCAAAAGTTAACTTATTAGGTCAATAGGTTGGTCATTGGGACAAGGATTAACTATTTTGACCAAAGTTGACTTTTTAGTCAAAAGTTAACAAATCGAGTTCGATGGGTTGGTCATTGGATGAAAGATTGACCATTTTCACCAAAGTTGACATTTAGGTCATTGTGTTAGAAATTGACCATTTTGGCCCAATTTGACTTTTTTGGTCAAAAGTTGACCTTCTGGGTCAACGGGTGGTCATTAGGTAAAAAATTGCCAATTTTTACCAAAATTGGCTTTTTTGTTCAAAAGTTGACCTATTGGGTCAATAATTGGCAATTATGTAAGAAAATTACTATTTTGACCAAAATTAACTTTTAGGACAAAAGTCGATCTATTGGGTCGGTGGGTTGGTTATTGGGTCAAGGATTTACCATTTTGACCAAAGTTATCTTTTTGTTCAAAGGTTGACATGTTGGGTCAATGGGTTTGTCATTGGGTCAAGGATTGATAATTATGACCAAAGTTGACTTTTTGGTCGGAGATTAACTTATTGGGTCAATAATTGGTCATTATGTCAAAAATTGTCTATTTTGACCTAAAAAGTTGAGTTTTCAGTCAAAATTTGACCAATTTAGTCAATGGTTTGATCATTGGGTTATAAATAATTGACCATTTCGACCAAAGTTGACTTTTTGGTCAAAAGTTAACCTATTTGATCAATGGGTGGTCATTAGGTCAAAAATTGACTATTTTGACCAAAATTGACTTTTTTGTCAAAATTTAACTTATTGGGCAATGGGTTTGTCATTGGGTTAATCATTGACCATTTTGTCCAAAGTTGACTTTTTGGTCAGAGATTGACTTATTGGGTCAATAATTGGTTATTAATTCAAAAAATTGACTATTTTGGTCATTAGGTCAAAAATTAATTATTTTGACCAAAATTAAATTTCTGATCAAAAGTTGAGCTAATTAGGTCAACGGAGAGGTCATTATCTCAGAAGTTGACCATTTTGACTAAAATTAACTTTTTTGGTCAAAAGTTGACCTATTTTGGTCAAAAGTTGACTTATTGGTCAAAAGTTGACTTATCATTTGACCAAAGTTGACTTTTTGGCCAAAAGTTGACTTATTGGGTCAATTGGTGGCCATTCAGTCAAAAATTGACTATTTTGACCTAAATTGACTATTTGGTCAAAAGTTGACCTATTTGGTCAATGGGTTTGTCATTGGGTTAAGGATTGAATATTTTGACCAAAGTTGACTTTTTGGTCAGAGATTAACTTATTGAGTGAATAATTAGTGATTAGATCAAAAATTAACTATTTTGACCAAAATTTACTTTTTGGTCAAAAATCGACTTATTGGTCAATGGGTTGTTCTTTGGGTCAATGAGGTGGTCTTTGGGTCAGAAATTGGTCATTTTGACCAAACATTACTTTTTGGTCAAAAGTTAACCTATTTTGACCAAAATTGAATTTTTGGTCAAAAGTTAACCTATTGGCCAACTAGCGTAGTCATTGGGTTAGATATTGACTATTTTGACAAAAGTTGACTTTTGGTCAAAAGTTGACCTATTTGGTCAATGAGTTGGTTATTTAGTCAAGAATTGACCATTTTGACCAAAGATGAATTTTTGGTCAAAAGTAGACCTATTGGGTCAATAGGTTAAAAATTGTCTATTTTAACCAAAGTTGACTTTTTGGTCAAAAGTTGACCAATTTGGTCAATGAGTTGGTAATTGGGTCAAGAATTAACCATTTTGACCGAAGATGACTTTTTGGTTAAAAAGTTGATCAATTGGTCGATGGGTTGGTCATTGTGTCGAAATTGATTATTTTGACCAAAGTTGACTTTTTGTTCAAAAGTTGACCTATTAGGTCGAAAGGTGGTCATTAGGTCGAAAAATGACTATTTTGACCGAAATTGGCTTTTTGGTCAAAAGTCGACCTATTTGGTTAATGAGTTTGTCATTGGAGTCAACGATTGATCATTTTGACCAAAGTTG
Source organism: Papilionanthe hookeriana x Papilionanthe teres (assembly GCA_022702705.1). Lineage (NCBI taxonomy): Eukaryota > Viridiplantae > Streptophyta > Magnoliopsida > Asparagales > Orchidaceae > Papilionanthe > Papilionanthe hookeriana x Papilionanthe teres. Next base: position 184,987 of record JAKZJZ010000024.1, read on the forward strand.
ACTTTTTGTTCAGA
>JAKZJZ010000024.1:187500-190000 GCA_022702705.1 Papilionanthe hookeriana x Papilionanthe teres
TGGTCAGAGATTTACTTATTGGGTCATTAATTCAAAAATTGTTTATTTTGACAAAAATTTACTTTTTGGTCAAATGTTAACCTATTAGGCCAATGGGTTGGTCATTGGGTCAAGGATTGACCATTTTGACCAAAGTTGACTTTTTGGTCAAAAGATGACCTATTGGGTCAATGGGTTGGGCATTAGGCAAAGATTAACCATCTTGACCAAAGTTGACTTTTTGGTCAGAGATTGGTTTACTCGGTCAAAAATTGGTCATTAAGTCAAAAATTGACTATTTTAATCAAAATTGACTCTTGGGTCAAAAGTTGACATATTGGGTCAATGAGTTGGTCATTGGGTTAAGGATTGACAATTTTGACCAAAGTGGTCTTTTGGTTAAATTTGACCTATTTAGGTCAATGAGGCGGTCAGTAGGTAAAAAATTGACAATTTTGAGCAAAATTGACTTTTTGGTCAAAAGTTGACCTATTGGGTCAATAGGTTGGTTATTGGGCCAATAGGTTGGTTATTGGGTCAAGGATTAACAATTTTGGCCAAAGTTGACTTTTCAGTCAAAAGTTTACAAATTGGGTCAATTGGTTGGTTATTGGATGAAGGATTGAACATTTTCACTAAAGTTGACATTTAGGTCATTGTTTAAGAAATTGACCATTTTGACCTAATTTGACTTTTGGTCAAAAGTTAACCTTTAGGGTCAATGAGGTTGTCATTAGGTCAAAAATTGACAATTTTGACCATAATTGACTTTTTTGTTCAAAAGTTGACCTAATGGATCAATAATTGGTAATTATGTCAAAAATTTACTATTTTGACCAAAATTGACTTTTTAGTCAAAACTCGATCTATTGGGTCAGTGGATTGGTTATTGGGTCAAGGATTGACAATTATGACCACAGTTGACTTTTTGGTCAAAGATTTACTTATTGGGATAATAATTGGTCATTAGGTCAAAAATTATCTATTTTGACCAAAAAGTTGACTTTTTGATCAAAATATGACCAATTTAGCAATGGGTTGGTCATTGGGTCAAAAATTGACCATTTTGACCAAAGTTGACTTTTTTTGGCAAAAGTTGACTTATTTGGTAAATGGGGGGTCATTAGGTCAAAAATTGACTATTTTGACCAAAATTGACTTTTTGGTCAAAGGTTGACATGTTGGGTCAATGGGTTGGTTATTGGGTCAAGGTTTAACCATTTTGACCAAAGTTGACTTTTTGGTCAAAAGTTAACCGATTGGATCGATGGGTTGGTCATTGGGTCAAGGATTGATAATTATGACCAAAGTTTACTTTTTGGTCGGAGATTTACTTATTGGAGTCGATAATTTGTCATTAGATAAGACATTATGCTATTTTGACTTAAAAGTTGACTTTTTGGTCAAAATTTGACCAATTTAGTCAATGGGTTGAACATTGGGTCAAAAATTGACTATTTTGACATAAGTTGACTTTTTATTCAAAAGTTGACCTATTTGGTCAATGGGTGGTCATTAGGTCAAAATTGGTATTTTGACCAAAATTGACTTTTGGTCAAAATTTAATTTATTGGGTAATGGGTTTGTCATTGGGTCAATCATTGATCATTTTGTCCAAAGTTGACTTTTTGGTCAGAGATTGACTTATTGGGTCAATAATTGGTCATTAATTCAAAAAATTCACTATCTTGGCCATTAGGTCAAAAATTAATTATTTTGACCAAAATTAAATTTTTGGTCAAAAGTTAAGCCATTAGATTCAACTGGAGGTCATTATGTCAGAAGTTGACCATTTTGACTAAAATTAACTTTTTTGGTCAAAAGTTGACTTATTGGTCAAAAGTTGACTTATCATTTGACCAAAGTTGATATTTTGGTCAAAAGTTGACTTATTAGGTCAATTGGTGGTCATTCAGTCAAAAATTGACTATTTTAACCAAAATTGACTATTTGGTCAAAAGTTGACCTATTGGGTCAATGAGTTTGTCATTGGATTAAGGATTGAATATTTTGACAAAAGTTGACTTTTTGGTCAGAGATTAACTTATTGAGTGAATAATTGGTCATTAGATCTAAAATTAACTATTTTGACCAAAATTTACTTTTTGATCAAACCGACCTATTGGGTCAATGGGTTGGTCTATGGGTCAATGGGGTGGTCATTGGGTCAAAAATTGGCCATTTTGACCAAAGATTACTTTTTGGTCAAAAGTTGACCTATTTTGACCAAAATTGAATTTTTGGTCAAAAGTTAACCTATTGGGTCAACGGGGTGGTCATTGGGTTAGATATTGACTATTTTGACCAAAGTTGACTTTTGGTCAAAAGTTGACCTATTTGGTCAATGAGTTGGTAATTGGGTCAAGAATTGACCATTTTGATCAATGATAACTTTTTGGTCAAAAGTAGACTTATTAGGTCAATGGGTTGGTCATTGGGTTAAAAATTGACCATTTTAACCAAAGTTTACTTTTTGGTCGAAAGTTGACCTATTTGGTTAATGAATTTGTATATTTATGTA
>JAKZJZ010000024.1:197500-235000 GCA_022702705.1 Papilionanthe hookeriana x Papilionanthe teres
TAATATAATTTTTTTCTTTCAAAATATTTTAAATATAGTATATTATTTATAAATATAATTTAATCATAAAAATATTTAATAGTTAAATAAATTATAAATAAATAAATTTATATTTGTATATATATATATATATATATATATATATATATATATATATATATATATATATATATATATATATATATATATGTATGTAAAAATATATATAATATTATTTTTTTATTTTATATTTTTTAGGTATAGTATATTATTTATAAATTTAATTTAATTAAAAAAATATTTAATTTTTTAAAAATTTTAAATAAAAAAATATATATAGAGGTACATAAATACATATTTATAAATATTAAAAAATTTATTTAATATCAATTTTTTATTTTAAATATTTTAAGTATAGTATATTATTTAGAAATATAATTAAATTATAAAAATAAAAAATAATTATAAAAATTATAAATAAAAATATATATATAGAGGTCAAAAAATATATATTTATATATATAATAATTTTTTTTTAATATTATTTTTTATTTTAATTATTTTAAGTATAATATATTATTAATAAATATAATTTAATTATAAAATTATTTAATAGTTAAAAAAATGATAAATAAATAAATAAATAAATATATATATATATATATATATATATATATATATATATATATTTATATTTTAATTTATATAATATTATTTTTTATTTTAAATATTTTAAGTATAGTATATTATTTTAAATATAATTTAATTATAAAAATATTTAATAGTTAAAAAAAATTATATATATATATATTTAATAATATTTTTTTAAATATTTTAAGTATAGTATAATATTTATAAATATAATTTAATCATAAAAATATTTAATAGTTAAATAAATTATAAATAAAAAAATATAAATAAATAAATATATATATATATATATATATATATATATATATATATATATATATATATATATATATATATATATATATATATATATATTTATATAATATTTAATTTTTTATTTTAAAAACTTTAAGTATAGTGCATGATTTATAAATATAATTTAGTTATAAAAATATTTTATAATTAAATTAATTATAAATAAATATATATATATATGTATATATAAATATAAATATATATATCATATATATATATATAATATTATTTTTTTAATTTAATGGTTTTAAGTATAGTATATTATTTATAAATATAATTTAATTTTAAAAATAATTAATAATAAAATTAATTATAAATTAAAATATATATATATATATAGTTAGATATATATATATATATATATATATATATATATATATATATATATATATATATATATATATATATATATATATATATATATATATATATATATATATATATATTATTATTTTTATTTTAAATGCTTTTAGCATAGTATATTATCTATAAATATAATTTAATTATAAGAATATTTAGTTATTAAATAAATTATAAATAAAAAAGTATATATAGTTATATATATATATATATATATATATATATATATATATATATATATATATATATTTTATTTAATATTATTTTTTATTTTATATATTTTCAGTACACTATATTATTTATAAATATAATTTAATTATAAAAATATTTAATAGTTAAATAAATTATAAATAAATAAATATAAATTTGTATATATAAATTTATATTATATAATTTTTTATTTTAAAAATTTTAAGTATAGTATGTTTTTTATAAATATTATTTAATTATAAAACTATTTAATAGTTAAATAAATTATAAATAAATATATATAGGTATATATATATATATATATATATATATATATATATATATATATATATATATATATATATATATATATATATATATATATATATATATTATATATATATATATATATATATATATATATATATATATATATATATATAAATTTATTTAATTTTGTTTTTTTTTGTTTTAAATATTTTAAGTATAGTATAGTGTTTATAAATATAATTTAATCGTAAAAATATTTAATAATTAAATAAATCGTAAATAAAAAAATATATATTTATATAATATTTATTTTTTATTTTAAATATTTTAAGTATAATGTATTATTTATAAATATAATTTAATTATAAAATTATTTAATAGTTTAAAAAATGATAAATAAATATATAAATATAAATAAACAAATAAATAGACAAATATATATTTTTGTATTTTAAATATTTTAAGTATATTATTTTATTTATAAATTTAATTTTATTATAAAAATATTTAATAATTAAATAAATTATAAATAAATATATATTTAGGTATATATATATATATATATATATATATATATATATATATATATATATATATATATATATATATATATATATATATATATATATATATATATATATATATAATATTATTTTTTGATTTTAAATGTTTTAAGTATAGTATATTATTTATAAAGATAATTTATTTATAAAAATATTTAATAAATAAATAAATTACAAATAGAAATATATATAGGTATATATAAATCTATATATATATATATATATATACATATATATATATATATATATATATACATACATATATATATATATATATATATATATATATATATATATATATATATATATATATATATATATGTATATATATATATATATATATGTATGTATATATATATATATGTATGTATATATATATATATATGTATGTATATATATATATATGTATGTATATATATATATATGTATGTATATATATATAAATGTATGTGTATATATATAAATGTGTATATATATATATGTGTATATATATATATATATATATATATATATATATATATATATATATATATATATACATATATATATATATATATACATATATATATATATATATACATATATATATATATATATACATATATATATATATATATATATATATATATATATATATATATATATATATATATATATACATATATATATATATATACATATATATATATATATATACATATATATATATATATATATATATATATATATATATACATATATATATATATATATACATATATATATATATATATATATATACATATATATATATATATACATATATATATATATATATATATATACATATATATATATATATTTATTTAATATTATTTTTTATTTTGAATATTTTAAGTATAGTATATTATTTATAAATTTATTTTAATTATAAAAATATTTAATAGTTAAATAAATTATAAATTAATAAATATATATGTGTATATATAAATATATATATATATATTTATATATATATATATAAATTTATTTAATATTATTTTTTCATTTTAAATATTTTAAGTAAAATATCATATTTTTAAATATAATTTAATTATAAAATATTTAATAGTTAAAAAAATTATATATATGTCGGCATATTTTTAGGTTGAGTGTTGTATTTTTGAAAAGGGGTCACCTACAGAAATTGTCGGCGAAATTTAAATCTTAAATTTAATTTAAATATATATATATATAATTTAGAAAGTAGTATTTGATTTTGAAAATAATTTTAAATTTGAAAATTTTAAGATATGAAATCAAACCGATCTCACATCCCAAATAGTTTATATAAACGAGCACCGCATCACAAACCATGTATCTATCCCGAAGAATAGACACACATCGCTTGATGGTGGGGCTCGATTAAATAAACTAGAAGATTTGTGACATCCGTTTGGTCCGCGAACCAATTTTATAAGCCGACAAGTTCCCACGCTTAATACAAAGAAATTAAGCAGGGTTTATATTACCTGGGTTCTTAAAGTTCTCTATAAGGGCAAGCCCCTATAGTTAATTACATCTTAAATGACGGGAATCATTTAAGAAAACTCTCGATAATGATCAGTGGTTTTTCTCTCAAGAATTTCAAAGTTTAAGGTTTTAAAGGATTGGATTTTGGAAATTTAAATAGTGAATAGCTCAAATTTGGAACAGTTATTTTAGGGAATCAAAAGAAGAGAAGTAGGGAATATCACGGACCCGAAGTGAACTTCGGTGACTTCCCAGCTATCCTATCGTGTGGCTTCAATTTGAGAGAATTATTTAATGTTATAATCTTGCCGATTTTAGTTAATTAGGAATTATATTCGTATGACATGATCATACAAATAGCCTCGAAGATGTGAGGGTTTATGTCGTGCCAAACGACTACCTCGGAGTCCTAAGACCTGTTAGGGCTTAATTTGCATAACATGATTATGCAAATGCCTAACAAAAAAGTTGAGGATTTATGTTGCACTAGGCAAGCTACCTCGAAGTCCTATGGCTTGGTTATTTAATTCTAAGGAAGGTTAGCTGGTGTAAATCCTAGTTTTGCTGATGACAATGGCCGTGCTGCCCACCATGCTTCAAGCTCCTTATTGTTGCAGAGGTTTAATTTTAGAAGGTGAAAATCAGGAGATGAGAAATGTGTCTTGGTTTAGAGAAAAATCTTAAAATCCAAGTGTCTTTAGTATCTTAATTAAAACAAATCTTAAAGTTATTTAAACAGAACCGATTAAGATCCCACAGTTCCGTCATCCCGGCACCGTTATTTTCATCGAATTCACTTAGTTTAGATGAATTTTCTAAACTCAACTGAATGAGTTCCACACTTTCATTTAGACCGTGGGAAATCCGGTTAGCAACACGTGGGTTACATCATCCGAGGTATTCCCGATCATTCAATGAGACATTTTAATTTAGTTGCAATTGTAGTTTTGTTGTTCTGTTTGTGATTAAATTTTGAGTTGTTTTATATTTTGGAATGTTGTGGAGGTGAGTTTTATCTTGTGGTGGCTTTTAATTTAGTTCTGGTTTCAGTTTTGTGGCTATCCTATAGGTTTTGGTTTTCATGCAACAGTTATTGTTTATCATGCAAGAAAAAGTAAAGTGCAATGCATACAAGTAAATTGCAACAAAGTAAATTGTAATAAAATAAAAGCATACCTGGAGGGTCTTCCCGTCATCCCAAGCTGCACTTGAAACAAATGTTAAGGCATTTAAATATTTCAACAAGTACCTAGGTAAAGCTAAGGGAAGGGTTTTGGTTGTCTACCAAATTCCTAATCCTATTGCTAGTCATCTCCTATGACATCTAGTTTCTTGTGTTTTGTTTAAGGATGATTTTCTTCATCAAAGGACAATTAAATTCAATTGTTCTTCTAAAACATCCCGTCATATTGAGGAAGTGTTCAGGACGGGTCCTAAACATCTTTTCAATACTTCTGGGATTATTTTGAGTTCAAATGAATTTTATTGTATTGGTGAATTAATCATCAAAGGATTTTAATTTTGTTTTGTTTGCTTGCTCAGTGAACTTAGGACATTTGAATATCTTATGTGTGAAGTGACACTTCACTTGATGCTTTATTTAAGAGTTATAACAATAAAAGCCTTTTAAGGGCAAAGTAATAAATATTTTAATGATTTAATTTGATTTTATTTAATTATAAAAATTAATTAAAGATTATTAAGTTTAGAATAGGGTTCAAATTATTTTAGATTTAATTTAAATCTTTACACTTTAAGTGATATTATATTTCAGATTAACTTTTTATGTTTTAGATTTACTTATATTAAAAAAAAGGTGTTGAAATCTTTTATATGTTTTGATTTAACTCTTAATGATTTCATTTAGGTTTGTTGTTAAGTGATGTTAATTTAATTTAATTTAATTTAATTTGATTTAATTTAATTTAATTTGATTTAATTTAATTTAATTTAATTTAATTTAATTTAATTTAATTTTAATTTAATTTTATTTAATTTTAATTAATTTTAATTTAATTTTAATTTAATTTAATTTAATTTAATTTTAATTTAATTTAATTTTAGTTTAATTTAATTTAATTTTAACTTATTTTTAATTTAATTTAATTTTAGTTTCAATATTTTAAATTTAATTTAATTTAATTGTTAAGATGCTAATTTAATTTAATTTAAACTTTGACTTGACTTAATTTAATTTAATTTAATTTAACTCCAAGATTTTAAATTTGATTTTAATTATTGGACCATTTAACATTTTAAGCTTTAATTCACTTAAGGGTTATCTTCTTTTAATTTTTAATTTATTTAGTGAAGATTATTATTTTAATTTTTAATTAAGAACTAAATATTATTGAAGTGACTTATTTAGGGATTTTTAAATTAAAGAATAAATATCCTCTTAATAATATCCCTATTTTAATAATCCAAATTTTAAATACATTCTTTCCAAAATTTAAATTATTTAATTAATTAGAGTTTCATTTTGATATTTTCAAAGTGTTTAATGGGTTTCTACCCTTTTAATTTCCCTAAGTTTCAATCATCCAAGAGAAAATTAAAATCAAATATTTTACCCTCCATTTTGATTAAACCTAAAGTTTTAATTAAGGGTTAAAATTCTTTAATTACCTTTATGCCCTTTAGGGCTTATTTATTTCATAACTCACTAAATTGAGCTCAAATGAATTTGAAATTTTTATGTCACCTCACTCACATGTAAATTAAGACATTAGAGGAGAAAAATGTGATTTTCTGAATTTAATTTAATTATATAATTATTATTAGTAGAAAATAGGGGTTTTCAATGAAAATTCAACAACATGACCAAGGTAAGGTTTCTATCCCTAAGAAAATTATTTCATGTTTCTAATGACCAGATAACCACTTGGACCAATTTTAGTGATTTTTGAATTATATTTTATTTATTATAATTATTTTGAGTTTTAGAGTATTAATTAATTTTAAAATAAAATAAAAATTGAAAAATAGATTTTATATTTTTCATAAATTTCCCTGACCTCAAGAAGTCTAGATAAACAAATTTTATAATTTTCTGATTTTTCTTTGATTTATTAGAATTATTTTAGTGAAAAAGGTTGAAAATTCATTTTTTAATATTAAAAATAACATTAAGCCTTTAAAATTCAATATCTTATCCTAGCGACTTAGGAAAAATATTTGGTTTGTTCCTAAGTGATTAAAAGTCAAAATGTGACATTTTTTATGATTTTTAATATTTTTGTGATTTTTATTATTTTTTAATTATTAAAATATTAAAATATTGTGAAAAATCAACTTTTTTAGAAAATTCCAATTTTAATTTTCCTGAACTCTCCTGATATCAGAGAAGCTCCAAACCCATTTTTGTGAATTTTTGAAAAGTATTTTGGAGTTATGAATTTTTAAAGTTCCATTTTGCTTATGAGGCTTAATCAATCCATTTGGTGGGGTTAATCAAGTCCAATTGATTTCAAAATTTTATGTAAGGTTCCTCTGACCCTAAAGAGCAATGGAGAGTTATTTTCAAGTCAATTTGGTGTGTGATTAACCCTAATTAATTCAAATTTAATTTTGGGAGTTTAGGCCAATTAAGGTTATTAGGAATGAATTAACTCAAAATATATTTTTCATAGGGTCCCCTGCTCCTAAGAAACACTACCAAATTTTCCTAGAATTTATTTTACAACATGCTAATTATTGGAATTAGAATACCTAAAATAGTGACATGAACTTGAAAAATCAATAACTTTTCACAAAGATGGCCTCTAACCTTGAAAAATTCAGGGAATGTTCCCAAGATCAGAGGCTTCAAAAGCCCTATGGTCTCATGCCATGGTGAATTGTCTATGCAAATGGAGAATCAAAACATTGGAAACAGTAAATAAATTATTAAAAATAAAATACTCATCCAATTAACTTGATTTCTTTTCCACATTATTCTCCTCTCGTTCACTGAGCAAGAGGGTATTTTTATTTTATTTTTGTGATTTTTCTATGCAAAGATATGAATTTTTGAAGTTCTGGTATTTAAATAAATCCAAAAATCCTAATTTTCTACTTATTCGACTCAGCGCCGGGTCATCCTTGTCCGAATCGAAAGCCCACGCGTCGCTCCGTGATTCGGCGCTGCTATCTGAGTCAGCGCTACGGGGGGACCGCCATTCACGTACCATTACGCTGTCCGGCTTGATCTCGACCGTCCGCTCGATACACGCGCGATCCAACGGCTCCTGGCCATCGTCTCCGACTGGTATGCACCCGTGACCGTCCACACTAAAACCTTAAGATCTCACTCGATTCTCCATGGATTTTTGCGTTCTTATACTCTATCGATTCGTCTTGAAGAGACGAACACATCTATACGGTTAAGGTGCATTGAAATCAACTCAAACTAAATGGAGGATCTCTAGGAGCTCAGGAGGAAGAGTGAGTTCATACCTTTGCTCAGAGAAATGAAGCTTCGATCTAAGGGTTGTGTCACCTTCGATTGAGTCCAAGCAAGCTCCAGATGAAGTCTCTTGCTCCTGGGGAAATGCCTAGGTACAAAAGTGACCAAGGCCGATCACAAAGCTTGGAGGCCGGAAGCAATGGCCGGCTCGGTGAGGGGGCTATTGCTTGGGAACTTATCCTCTTGGTCCGGTGAAGGTGTAAAGTCAATCAATTTGAAGATTGGCTCACTGTGGTGAAGTGTCCTGGTTTTGGGCTTGAATTTCAACTCCAAAATTGGACTCACAGAGAGGGCTTTAGGGCTAGATTTCAATGGGGATCAAGTTCTCTATGTCCAGAGAGAGATCTGGAGTGATTTTGGCAGAGTTTTGGTAAGGTTTGGTTCAACACCTTGTTTGGGCGAGAGGGGGTGGAGTTTAAATAGAGCTGGCTGGAGGGCCTTCCAGGGGGAGTTAGGGCTTGGGATCAGCTGCTCAGGGGAGGAGAAGAAGAGCTCCAGTGGCCATTGGGGTTGGTGCTCAGCAGGTGAGTTTTGAATTTTTTGTCTCACATGGAGCTCTCGGGCATAGCGTTTTCCGGCGACCCAGTGCGGTCGGGTCAGTGGTCGGGTCACCCTCATGGTCAGGAAGGTCAAGGCTTGAGGTTTATGAGCTCAATTGACTGTTGCCATGTGTAAAGGGTTTTGATTTAAATGGAGTGGGGGAAGAGGCTCTTTTGAACTTGGTTTGGTCAACCCATAGAAATAGGCTTGGTGCACCCACCAAGGCCTGATTTGGGCTGAAGGGAATCATATGGCTCAGCTGAATTGGAGTGGAGAAGTCTCCATCAAGATCATTTAGATTAATCTTGGGTTAGGGGGAATCATGGAAAGGGTAAAAAAGGCTTAATCATTGGTTAAGAAAGGGTTCCCCTCTCTCACCATTAATGGATTGGTGAGGAGTCCAAGGCTTTCATGGCTCCCATGTGGCTTGTGCATGGCTTCTTGGCTCCATTTGGCTTAGGGAAAAGTTAGATCATTTGCATGAGAAAGAATGTTGGCATTTTTGATAACTTTAGGGGAGATTGGCATAAGGCTTAATTTAGGATAATTTGATGATGAGTTTGAAACTTAGGGAATGATTTAAATCAAAGGGATGATGAGAGGAAATCTCATGTGGGCTTTGGAATGGATTTTGGGCTTTTTGAAATCATTTTGGATGGGCTTTTAAATATTTTAAGAGAGTGGGCTTTTAGGTTTTAAATCAAGTTAGTGGATAAAATTTTTGTAAAAGATTGGGCCCAATAATTATTGGATTTTATTTGGGAATGTTTCATGAATGGTTTAGAGCAAATTTGGGGTAATTTGGGGTTGAATTGGATTTAATTTGGGCTTTTTTGGTAAAGGGGCCAAGGTGGGCTAAATTGGGCTAACTTAGGCTAAGGTTTGATTTGGTGTAAAATTAATGTTGAAAAATGTTTATGGGAGTGTTACAAAGAGTTTTCAACTTTGGTTGGGCTCTAATTTTGGGATTTGGGCCCATTTGGGTTAGGTTTGGGCTTGGGTCAATTTAAGGGATTTTGGTTTTGGGTTAGGTTTGGGTGGAGTTTAGGTTCAAATTTTGGGTAAATCAAGTTAGTTTTTTGTTTATGGGGATGTTAGAAAGGCTTTAGAAAAGATTTGGGGCCAATTGGAGTTGAATTGGGCTAGGTTTGGGTCATAGGTCAAAATTGGGCCTTAAGCCCCAAACTGGAATTGGGCCCAAATTTCAATCAAATTGGACTTGGATTTGGTCTAAATTGATATTGGGGATATTGAATTGAAGTTTATAATTGAATTGGACCAAAATTGAGGTCAATTGGGGTGGTTTGGTTTGACATTGGGTTCACTTGGGTTAAAAGATGGGTCAAATTGGGGGTTTTGGCAAAAGTGGGGTAAATTGGAAAAATTAGCCCTTGGTGTAGTTAAACAAAATGAAATTGAGAATATTTGGGATTTTTTGGAATTTTCTGGGAATTTTTAGAAGTTTTTGGATTTTTGGGGTAAAAGGGTATTTTGGTAATTTTGGGGGGTTTAGGGGTATTTTTAGAGATTTTGGTATTTTTGGCCAAAGATGGTCAATTTGAGTGGTGGGAAGTGTTTAGGATTAATTTTGAGGAATTTTGGGTAATTTAGGTAATTTTGCAAATTTTGGGTTATTTCAAGGGTATTTGGTAGGTTTGGTGGGTCCGGGGCCCCGGGGGTCAAAAAATTGAAATTTTGAAAAAAAGAAGATTGATCAAGTGTGAGTGAAATGGAATCATTTTGGTTGAACCATGAAGCCATATTAAGCCCATATGAGCCATGAGAGGACTCATTTGAGGCATTCACTATGTTGTTCCTAACCCCTTAGCTAGGGGCTTAGGGGTTAAGGACCATCCATATGAATTACCTACATGAGTCAGGAAGTCAAGTTGGGTGAGAGTGTGGTTTTAGGACTTGGAATGTGTGTGAGAGTATAGTGTGTGCAAGTTTACCCTCACCAGACCAGACCATCCAGGGTACTCCTAAGGCCAAAGAGTCCTATAGGAACTCATCCTTTAAACCTCCACATTTGATTTCAACCCTCTAGGTGATTAGGGGTCTACAATCAAGCTTGTGGGGTTTGCAGGGAGTTAAGAAGTAGTTTGAATTTCTAAATGGTGTGTTCCATTTCTAGTCTTCTAAGATTAGTCAAAGGAAAAGCCTAAGGCTAGATCCTAAGTACTAAAGAGAGAAGCAAAAGATCTCACCAAAATTGAGGTCAACAAATGGACCACCAATAGGTGTGGTGTGCTAACCAAGCACACCACGCGTATCGGCGTTGACCGAAGAGATAAAAAAACCAACACGGATGTCCAAGTGACAAACTTGGGACGAAGTAGAAGAATTTCCGCTGGGGAGTATCTGGTATATTTCCAAGACTGGAGATTCCTGAACTCTCGCTGGGGAATGGAAAAGGAGGTGGACTCCAAATCACAAGATCTGGGGAATTTGATTTAGATTTCATTTTACTTTTAAATTTCAAGTTTCAATGTGTGAGTTTAGATTTCGATTTGTTCTGAGTTTCAATTTCGATTGAAGTTTAATTTAAAATCAATTTAAGGAAATTTTGAATTTGAAATTTGGATTTGAAATGAGGATTGAAACCTGGGTTTCAACCTCGGGATTGCGAAGAGAACTGGAATTTAGGTACCAGCCTCGGAGTGAGAATCAAAGTTTAAGTATCGACGAAAAAAGGATGAGAATCAGAATTTAGGTACTGATCTCGAGAGAGTGAGATTTGAAATTTAAGTATCAATCCTGAAAGAGAATCGAAATTTAGGTATCGATCTCGGAAAGAGAGTCGGAATTTAGGTACCGACCTTGAAATGAGAACCGAAATTTAGGTACCAGTCTCAAAAGTTGTGAATCAAAATTTAGGTATCAATTTGAATGAGAGTCGGAATTTGGTACCGACCTCGAAGGAAGAGAACTGGAATTTGATACCAGTCTCGGAAATTTAGAATTGAAATTTGGTATCAATTCGAAAGAGAGTCAGAATTTGGTACCGACCTCGAAGGAAGAGAACTGTAATTTGGTACCAGTCTCGGAAATTTAGAATTGAAATTTGGTATCAATTCGAAAGAGAGTCGGAAGGGTACCGACCTCGAAGGAAGAGAACTGGAATTTGCTACCAGTCTCGGAAATTTAGAATTGAAATTTGGTATCAATTCGAAAGAGAGTCGGAATTTGGTACTGACCTCGAAGGAAGAGAACTGGAATTTTCTACCAGTTTCAGAAATTTAGAATTGAAATTTGGTATCAATTTGAAAGAGAGTCAGAATTTGGTACCGACCTCGAAGGAAGAGGATCTGAATTTGGTACCGGTCTCGAAATTTAGAATTGAAATTTGGTATCAATTCGAAAGAGAGTCGAATTTGGTACCGACCTTGAAAGGAAGAGAACTGGAATTTGGTACCAGTCTCGGAAATTTATCTGTATGAAGAGGGACCCAGTCTTATGCCATCAGAACCAAATCGAACAAAGTTCGTGGCTACGTGTCAACAGAACTAGTCGATCCTATAAAACACAGAGGAAAGAGAACTGAAAGTAACTGGTAAGCGTACCAAGCTGAAAAGACTTGACTTAACGACAAGTTGAAGAGAATATTCAAATTTCAAAAGAGTTTCCAACAGATTTCGATGGAGGAAAGAACTGAAAGGTTCAAATCAGAGGTTTGAGATCGAAATTCAATTCGGAGTTTAGATTTGTTTTGTTTGTCCTTTAACGATCCCATTTTATTTTTTTGTTGTTTATTTAGTGTTCATGTGAATTTGAAGTTCATTTTAATATTCAGATTTTTAGGAAAAGTTCTCATTTATTTTCTTTTCTTTTCTGTTCTTCGTTCAAAGTTCATTTAACTCTAATGGTGTTTCCCGAGTCAATTTGCACAAAAAGAGGTGAAGGCAAAATATGACGTAGTCGTTTTCATTCCAACTTGCTGAAAATACATCATACAACTTGATCTAATCATGATGACATTTTCCTCGGGAATTTAATGTCTCATACAATCCATGTAAATCCAGAACGGATTGTGTAAGATTCTTGTTGATCCATCTAAAAGCGTCTGTCAAAAAAAATCCATGTCTGAATAGTAAGAGACATGGGCAATAACATCACCTTCCAAGCCACCCTTGGCAGGAATGCTGCATGGATGTGTATTGGATGTGTGCTATTTCCCATGTAACTCACAGCTCGTAGGGCCGGAGACTCTCCAATTATGGATCTGGCTGAAAGTAGTAAGGCATTTTTCTATCGTCCATTCTTCTAAAAGTAACTGAGATCTGCTCCACAGGCACTCCTGGAATGCAATGCTTCGCAACGTCTGCTCCGTTTCCGTTTAACACCAGGACGGAACCTACCGGTAGTGGTATCTTCACCGGCCCTCGGAACTCACCGGGACCTGCAATCCGGAGGTCAGATCCAAACATGATGTTGCACTGGTTGACAAATGACATTGTGCAGAAGGGTCTAACAAAGTCATGATGGTCTATATGTGGAGGTATGCAGTCGCTTCCTTGTAGATGTTAATAATGCAATATTGGGTATGCAATGCGCGAGCAATACCCTCCATGTTATCATCCTTTTCACCATTCTCTTAATGATTCTTGGCATCGGATCCACCTCAACTGCGACGGAGTATCACCGGTGGATTTCCTTTTACGTCTATGGCAAAATTGTAGCAACATCCGCATTGGATTGTAACTCTTCCTTTTCCTGGCATCCATCTTCGGGGTTCTGAATAGGTCTTTTCTCTCAGGCGGCCAGCTCGGCCCATTTTCTGTAATTCGAGGATGCAGTCTACAATTTGTTGTTGCTCGTAATCTGAGAATACATCTGTATGCAGCTCGAGGCCGTCTAAAATGTTGACCCTCTTGTCCCCAATTCTTTCAAAGTATTTAAAGGTTTTATTCTCAACTAGTTGCATTTTCTCTAGCTCGTATTCCGAGATTATCTGAAGTCCTCGGTGTCTAGTAACATACTGCGGGATGTATGGCTTAACCCCAGCACGTTCTTCTACATGGCTCAGCTCCTCGGGGATAGTCTCTGTAGGGACATCCTCCGGGGTTACTTTCGCAATAAGACTCTTCGGATCCGGTACATCTGCTCGGCGTCGAGGTACTGACTCTATTTCTTCTTTTCTTAGTATTTCTTTTATCTGTTCTAACTTTCTTGGAGTTGACTTTCTTCTTTCTGGTTCCTGACGAACCGGTCTCCTTGGAGCACTTGCATTAACGGTATCCACTGTCTGTTTGTGTTGATCTTCTGCTAACTTGGTCAACATTTTGCGAATGCGGTGATTCTTATTTCTTCGCTGGGTAGCAGTGAGAGTAGCTCTTCTTACCCCCTTGAAATTCTGTGGGCGCGGCACTGACAAGCCTACCTTCTGCTGTGGAAACCACAGACTTAACTTTCTTACCTTCTCCGATTGCATGAGCGGCGTTTGCTTTTCTTTTCTTGCTGCTGGATTGGTGGCTCGGTCCACCCATTTTCATCACTGTCTGGCTATGAAGTTCTTCTCGATCAACTGGGATCCAATCATTTTCTTCGTATTGTAAGCCGGCTGGTGTGTAGTCTGAGTCAATCTCTATCACTGCTCCATGCCTCACCCTCTTTTCATCAAGTGCTAGACTCACGCCATTTCTAAAGTTTAGAACCAACCGCTCGTTCGACATTTCCCTGTGAAAAAAAATAAGGAAAGGATCAGGGGCTGTACTAAGAACAAGAACAATAAAGAAAACACTTAAAAATTCTTATTCACTTCTTTTAAATTTAAAGAAAGTAGGAAGAGATGAGAAAATATCAGGAATGAATGGATTTAAAAGGAAAGATTGACATTTTATTATTATGATTTCCCATGTTTTCTTTTTAACATTTTCGTTGATGAGATTTTTTTTTTATCATCCATTTTATTTTGTTTTGGGTTCGGACCCAGTCACAAAGTGATTACTTCACCCGTGTTTCTAGGGATAAGATTCTACTTTAGAGGCCACCCTTCGAAACATCAGGTTGCGTAATACTTCTTTAAATACAGTCTATTGATTAGAAGCATGAGTCGTTCTCCACGGCAATTCACCAGTTGGTAGGAACCTCCAGAGTAGACTGTCTCGATCACAAATGGTCCCTCCCATGTTGGTTCAAATTTACCACCTATCTTGCGATGTGCAAGGATAGGTCTCTTAAGAACAAGAACTAAGTCACCGACTTTGAAAGTTCTTGGGCGGACCAGCTTATCATGGGCCTGGATCATCTTGGCTTGGATACGGCTCCAAATTCGCCGCGCGGAAAGTCTTTTCCCTTCCAAGCTTTCCAATTCTTCCAGTCGTAGTCTGGCATTTTCTTCTGTAGTGATCTTTTCTACAACTGCAATTCGGAGTGACGGAAGCTGAACTTCCAGGGGCAAGACGGCCTCGGACCCGTACACTAAAGCGTAAGGCGTAGACTGAGTAGGAGTCCTAACTGTCGTCATGTAGGCCCATAAGGCTTCTAACAACTTCTCGTGCCAATTTCTCTTGTTGTCGTCCAAAGTTTTCTTTAAAATTTCAATGAGAGTTTTATTAAAAGCCTCGGCCAAGCCGTTGTCGGCATATTTTTAGGTTGAGTATTGTATTTTTTAAAAGGGGTCGCCTACAGAAATTGTCGGCAAATTTTTAATTTAATTTATATATATATATAATTTGAAAAGTAGTGTTTTGATTTTGAAAATAATTTTAAAAAATTTTAAGATATGAAGTCAAACTGATCTCACATCTCAAATAGTTTATATAAACGAGCACCGCACCACAAACCGTGTATCTATCCCGAAGAATAGACACATCGCTTGATAATGGGGCTCGATTAAATAAACTAGAAAGGTTCGTGACATCCGTTTGGTCTCGCGAACCAATTTTATAAGCCGACAAATTCCCCGCTTAATATGAAAACATTAAACGGGGTTTATATTACTCGGGTTCTTTAAAATTCCCTATAAGGGCAAGCCCCTATAGTTAATTACATCTTAAGTGACGGGAATCACCTAAGAAAACTCTCGATAATAATCAATAATTCTGCTCTCAAGAATTTCAAAGTTTAAGTTTTCAAAGAATTGAATTTTTTGAATTTCAATAGGGAATGGATCAAGTTTGGAACATTTTATTTTGGGAATTCAAAGGAAGAAAAGTAGGAGAAATTACGGATTCGAAGTGAACTTCGATAATCTCCCGACTATCCTATTTTTTGGCTTGGATTGAGGAAAGTCCTAATGTTTATTTAATGTTTTAATCTTGCCAATTTTAATTAATTAGGGCTTATATTTATATGATAGAGTCATACAAATAGCCTGGAAGATATGAGGGTTTATGTCATATCGGACGACTACCTCGGAATCCTAAGACCAGTTAGGGCTTAATTTGCAATGCAAATGCCTAACGAAGAGTTGAGGATTTATGTTGCACTAGGCAAACTACCTCGAAGTCCTATGGCTTTGTTGTTTAATTCTAGGAAAGTTTTGCTGAAGTAGGTTCAAGTTTTGCTGACGATGATGGCCGTGCTGCCCACCATGCTCTGAGCTCCTTGTTGTTGCAGAGGTTTAGTTTTAGAAATCATAAATCAGGGGGTGAGAAAAGTGTTTGGTTTAGAGAAGTCTTAATTTCCAAGTGTTTTTTGTGTTTTAATTAAAACAAATCTTAAAGTTGATTATAACAACACCGGTTAAGATCCCACGGTTCCATCCTTCCGGCATCGTTATTTTTATCGGATTCACTTAGTCCGGATGAATTTGCTAAACTCAACTGAATGAGTTCCACACTTTCATTTAGACCGTGGGAAATCCCGTTAGCAACACGTAGGTTACATCATCCGAGGTATTCCCGATCATCCAACAAGACGTTTTAATTTAGTTGTAGTTGTAGTTTTGTTCTTGTGTTCGTGATTAAATTTTGAGTTGTCTTATATTTTGAAATGTTGTGGAGGTGAATTTTATCTTGTAGTGTCTTTTAATTTAGTTATGGGTTTCAGCTTTGGTTTCATCCTAAAGGTGTAGGTTTTCATGCAACTCGTTGTTTATCCCGCAAGAAAAATAAGTGCGATGCGATTAAATAAATTACCGTAAAGTAAATCGCAATAAAATAAAAGCGTACCCGGAGGGTCTTCCCGTCATCCCAAGCTGCACTTAAAACACGCTTAGAATATTTAAGCAAGTTCCTAGGTAAAGCTAAGGTAAGGGTTATGGTTTTCTACCAAATTCCTAATCCTATAGCTAGTCATTTCCTATGACGTCTAGGTTCCTTGTGTTTTGATTTGAAGACGATTTTCTTCATCAAAGAACAACTAAGTTCAATTGTTCTTATAAATACCCTATCATATTGAGGAAGTGTTTAAGAAGAATCTTAAACATCTTTTCAATATTTCTAGGATTGTTTCAAGTCCAAATGAATTTAATTGTGTAAATGAATCGATCGTCCGAGGTTTTCAAGTTTTGTTAACTTGCTCAGTGAACTAGGATATTTGAATGTCCTATAAGTGAAGTAACATTTCATTTAATATTTTGTTTAGGAGTTATGATAACTAAGGCTTTTGAGGGTAAATAGATGTTCAAATGATTTATGATTTAACTTAATTTCAATTAATGGGTTTAAGTTTGGAATAGTGTTCAAGTTATTTATTTTTGAATTCTTTATCTCTTAGGTGATGTTATATTTAATTTAATTTAATTTAATTTAATTTAATTTAATTTAATTTAATTTAATTTAATTCAATTTAGTTTGATTTAATGTTACATTGAACTAATTTGATTTATTTTAATTAATTTTCTTTTTTTTATTTAATTTGATTTAATTTAATTTAATTTAATTTAATTTAATTTTTAATTTAATTTAATTTTTTAATTTAATTTAATTTTATTTTTAATTTAACTTTAATTAAAATTTTAAAAGAGTTCAATAATTTAATTTTAGTTTAATGATTAAGTCTTTTAATATTTTAAATTTGAATTATCATTTTAATTAGGAATTAAACATTAATGAAATGATTAATTTAGGGATTTTTTTAAATTAAAGAATAAATCTCTTTCTAATGATATCCCTATTTTAATAATTCCAATTTTATTATTCTTCCAAATTTAATCAATTATTTAATTAAAGTTTAACCATTTTAAATTGCTTAATGGGTTTCTACCCTTCAATTATTAAATTTCAATCATCCAAATCAGGTTAAGATCAAATATTTTACTTGTTAATTTTATTATTAAACCTAAAGTTTTAATTAAGGATTAAAAGAAATTTAATTACCACTTTACCCTTTAAGCTTAATAATTTCATAACTCACTAAATTGAACTCAAATGAACTTGAAATTTTTATGTGACTTCACTCATATGTCAATAAAGACATGAGAGGAGAAAATGTGATTTTTCTGTATTTAATTTATTTATATAATTATTTTTGGTAGAAAATAGAGATTTCCAAGGAAAATTTAATAACATGACCAAGGGAAAGTTACTGTCCTTAAGAAAATTAGGGGACATTCCTCATGACCAGGGGACCACTTGGACCAATTTTGGTGATTTTTTGAATTATATTATTTTTATTATAAATATTTTAAGTTCTGGAGTGTTAATTAATTTAAAAATAAAATATAAGTTGAAAAATGAATTTTATAATTTTTAAAATTCTCTCTGATATCAAGGATTCCAGAGAACCAAATTTTACAATTTTCTGATTTTTCTTTGATTTATTATAATTTTTTTAGTGAAAATACTAGAAAATACATTTTTTTAATTTTAAAATTACCCTAGGGCTTTAAAATTTAATATCTCATTAAATAGACCCAAGAAAATATGGGGTTTGTTCCTAAGTGATTAAATTTCAAAATATGACATTTTGGTAAATTTTATTATTTTTGTGATTTTTATTATTTTTTAATTATTAAAATATTAAAATAATACTAAAAAATTAACTTTTTTAGAAAATTGAAATTTTAATTTTCTTAAATTCCCCTGATATCGAGAGGCTCCAAAACCAATTTGGTGAATTTTTGAAAGATATTTTGAAAGTTATGAATTTTTAAAGTTTAAAATGACTAAATGGCTTAATCAACCCAATTAATAGGGCTAACCAAGTCCAATTGACTTCAAACTTTTATGGTGGGTTCTTCTGATCCTAAAGGTCAGTGGAGAATTGATTTCAAGTCAATTTGATCTATGGTTAACTCTAATTAATTAAAGTACAATTTTGGGTATTTAAGCCAATTAGGGTTATTTTGAGTGGACTAACTCAAGTCCTATTTTTCCTAGGGTTCTCTGGTCATAAGGAACATCACCAAATTTTCCTAGAATTTATTTCACAACATGCTAATTTTTGGAATTAAAACACTCAAAACAACAATATGCATTTGAAAAATAAATAACTTTTCACAGAGGTGGCCTCTGACCTTGGAAAATTCAGGGAATGTTCCCAAGTTCAGAGGCTTCAAAAGCCCTATGGTCTCATGCCATGGTGAATTGTGTACATGCATGGAGAATTAAAACAATGCAGGGAGTAAATAAATTATAAAAAATAAAATACTTGATGAAATTAAATGATTTCTTTTCCACATTATTCTCCTCTGTTCACTGAGCAAGGGGGTATTTTTATTTTATTTTTCTGATTTTCCTACACAAAGTTATGAATTTTTGAAGTTTAGGGAATTAAATAAATAGAAAATACCCCTAATTTTCTATTTATCCGAGTCGGCGCCGCGTTAACCTTAGCATCTCTGAAGGCACACGCGGCGCGCTCCCATTTGACGCCGCCATCCGAGTCAGCGCTCCAGGCGCCCGCTGTATCGCTCCGTCTTCTGGTCCGACGCGATCCTGGCCGTCCGTGCGCGCATTTATTAAATGGACGACATCCGTTCATCGTCCCCAAGTGTCCTCACCCGAGAGCCGTCCACACTAAATCCCTAATATCTCACTCGATACTCAATGGATTTTCATGCTCTTATACTCTATGGATTCGTCTTGAGGAGACGAACACATCTATACGGTTATCATGCATTGAAATCGAAGCTTTTGAAATGGAGAATCTCCGAAGCTCGGGATGAAGAATTAGCTCATACCTTAGCTCCGAGAGGTGAAGCCTCGATCGGAGATGCTCGGCACGTTCGTTGGAGCCGCAGGAGGCTAGGGATGAAACCCGGGGATGTGGTGAATTGCCTAGGTGTGATTTCCACCAAGGCCGATCACAACCTTTGGAGTCCGGAACAACCGGGTGGCCCGGAGATGGGGCTTTTGCTTGGTGGACACCTTCTCTTGGTCCGGTGAAGGTGTAGGACTAATCAATTTGAGGATTGATCCACCGTGGAGAAGTGTCCCGGTTTTGGGTGGAATTTCGGTTGAGAAATCGGATTTTGTCAGTGGGGATTAGGGCAAATTGACACCGGGAATCAACTCGCTCTAAGGGTGGAGAAGGGTTTGGAACAATTTTGGCGTAGTTTCGGCAAGGTTTGTGCAACTCTCTTTTCATGGCCGTGAGGGTGAGGGGTTTAAATAGGAGAGGGTGGAGGGCCTCCTGTGGAGAGTTAGGGCTTTGGATCACCTGCTCTGGGCATGGGAAGAACAGCCATGCTATCCATTCGGGTTGAGACAAGTCAGCAATGGAGAATTTCAATGTTGGCTCACATGTGAGCTTTCGGCCATGGTGTTTTCCGGTGACCTGGTGGCTGGCCGGCCAGGCATTGGTCACCATCTTGTTTAGGTGGGTCAGGGCTGGGGTTTAGTGTAGGCAATTGGCAAATGCCATGTGTAAAAGGCTTTGATCCAAAGTAGAATGGGGCATGGCTAGTTTTGGGTCTAAATGGGTCAACTCACCCATTTGGGCTTGGTGCACCCCTCAAGGTGGCTTTGGGTGCTGTGGGGAATGGTCACCATCCAAGTACAATTAAGCTTAAGCAAGATTTAGTGGAATCATGGGAGTGGTTAATCACCTTTAGGAATTAAGGAAAGAGTCTCCTCCTTTTGCCCAAAATGGCATGGTGACATGTAAAGAGGCTCTCATGGCTTCCATGTGGCTCATGCATGGCTTCATGGCTCACCTTTGGCTTGGGAAAAGTCAAGTCAATTTCATGGAAATGGACTATAGGAATTTTTGGTAATTTGATGGAAATTTGTATGGAACTTGATTTGGAATGATTTGATGATGAATTTAGGACTTAGGTATTGAGTTTAATTGAAAGTATGATGAGGGGAAATGTCATATGGGCTTTGGGACCAATTTTGGGCCTTTGGATGTGGTAAAGGATGGGCTTTTAAAATGGTTTAGGAAAGTGGGCTTTTGAATTTTAAAATGGATTTTGGGATGAAATTTTGGTAAAGGTTTGGGCCAAATAATTGTTGAGTTTGGTTTAGGGATGTGTCATGAGTGGTTTGAAACAAATTTGAGGTGATTTGGGTTTGAATTGGGTTGGATATGGGCCTTTTTGGTAAAGAGGCCAAGGTGGGCCAAAATGGGCTACCATGGGCCAAAGTTGGGCTAGATTTGAAATTGATGTAAAATTAATGTTGGGAAATGTTTATGGGAGTGTTTCAAAGAGGTTTTGGCTTTGGTTAGGTTTTGATTTTGGGATTTGGGTTCATTTGGGTTAGGTTTGGGTTTAGGTCAAAATTGGGCTTTTTGATTTTAGGTTGAATTTGAGTGGGGTTTGGGTCTAAATTTTGGGCAAATCATGTTAGTGTTTTGTTTATGGGGATGTTAAGGAAGATTTAGAAAAGATTTGGGGTTAATTGGAGTTGAATTGGATGAGTTTGGGTTAAGTTTGGGTCATGGGTCCAAATTGGGCTTTAAGGCCAAAAGTGAAATTGGATCCAAATGTCAATCAAATTGGGCTTGGATTTGGTCTAGATTGGTGTTGCGGATGTTGAATTGAAGTTTAGAATTGAATTGGACCAGAATTTGGGTCAATTGGGTAGGTTAGGTTTGACATTGGGTTTACTTTGGGTTAAAATTGGTCAAATTGGGGGTTTTGATAAAAGTGGGGTAAATTGACAAAATTGGCCCATGGTGTAGTTGAACAAAATGAAATTGGGAATATTTGGGATTTTCTGGAATTTTCTGGGAATTTTCTGAATTTTTGGATTTTTTTGGCTAAGAGGGGTATTTTGGGTATTTGGAGGGTATTGGGAGGTATTTTTGGAATTTTTGGTATTTTTGGTTATGGATGATCAATTTGAGTGATGTGGAAATGTTTGGGAATGATTTTGGAGAATTTTGGGTAATTTGGAAATTTTTGAGAAATTTGGGCTATTCAGGGCTTTGGTAGGTTAAGCGGGTGTAGGGTCCCGGGGGTCAAAAATTGAAAATTTGGAAAATTGAAGATTGGGTAAATATAAGTGGAATAAAATCATTTTGGTTGAGCCATGAAGCCACATCAAGCCCATATGAGCCATGAAGGGACTCATTTGAGGCATTCACTATGTTGTTCCTAACCCTCTTACCAAGGGCTTAGGGGTTAAAGACCATCCATGTGAATCACCCGCATGAGTCGAGAGGTCAAATTGGGTATGGGTGTGTTTTAGGAGGTGTATGGAAGTGTAGTGTATGAGTGTAGTGTGTGTGTAAGTCAGCCCCTTCATCGGACCAGAGCCACCTGCAGGCGGTCCCAAGGCCAAAGAGTCCTATAGGAACTCATCCTTTAAACTTCCACACTCGATTTCAACCCTCTAGGTGATTAGGGGTCTACGATCAAGTTTGTGGAGTTTGCAGGGAGTTAAGAAGTGGTTTGAAATTCTAGATGGTGGATCCCAATTCTAGTCTTCTAAGATAGTCAAAGGAAAAGCCTAAGGCTAGATCCTAAGTACTAAAGAGAAGAAGAGAAGACCTCATCAAAAATGAGGTCAACAGCCGTTTGCTCTTGGGTAGTAGATCGTTGAGTATCGCCAATCGATCCCGTGTCTTCTGACAAAATTGTTGATCTTTGTACTTTTGAATGCAGACCCATTATCTGAAATGATCCTGCGCGGTACCCCAAAACGGCAGACGACTTGGTTCTCGAAAACCGTGAAGCACGTGGTGTGCCTTCATTTCTCCGAGTGGTATAGCTTCGCCCATTTAGAAAAGTAGTATGTAGCCGCAAGAATGAAGCGATGTCCTCTTGAAGAAGGCGGTTCTATCGGACCCACTATATCCGTGCCCCAACACTCAAATGGCCACGACGCGATCGTCTGGATGTAAGCACATTTGGAGGTCGGTGTAGAACCACTCCGTGCACTTGCATCGGTGATGCGCTCGGCAACTTTCATACGATCGGTCATCATCGAGGGCCGTAGTACCCTTGTCTTTTAATCTTCATTTTCATTTTCAGACCCGACTGATGAGCGTCACAAAGTCCTGAATGCACTTCTTTGACAATTTCACGAGCCTCGGACCCGCTCAGGCATCTTAGCCACATCTGGTCAAAAGACCTTCTGTATAATGTATTGTTTATTAATGCGTAAGAAAGAGTTCTTTTCTTGATTTGATGGGCTAATGACTTATTGTTCGGTAAGTTTCCTGTCTGCAAGTAGTCTATTAATGGATGCCGCCAATCTTCTGTATTTACTGTCACTGTTGCAATTGTTTCTTCTGCTTTTTCTGATTTGTGTACTGTATCCATGTCGAGTTGTGATAGGACTTGTCGTCCCTGAACTGACATTTCAACTGATTCATCCTGTAAGCAGGCAAATTCTTTTGCAAGACGGGCTAACGCATCTGCGAGATCATTTTCTCTTCTGGGAATCTTGTAGATTGTTACGTTTCGAATTTGTTCCAACAATTTCATGGCATACTGAAAGTACTACTCGAGCCTTGGCTTTAAAATTCTGTACTGTCCGGCGACCTGTTGAATGATCAAATGAGAATCTCCGTAGATGTTGATGTCCGTTATTCCCATCTGAATGGTTAATTCCTGTCCGATTTTGAGGGCTTCGTATTCTGCCTCGTTGTTTGTACACGGTTCTGTTAAGTGGTAGGAGTATCTTAACATCCCCCGCTTCGGTGTTATAAAGATTAGTCCGATTCCTGCCTTACCGGGCACTATCATTTGCAATTCTTTGTTCTTTCGTGCTAAGGATGCACCGTCGAAGTATAGTTCCCAACGTCGATCATCAGGATCTTCTAGGCTCATTATCTGCTCGTCAGGTAAATCGTCATCGAGAGGCGAATCTGCCGGCAAAGGGTGTACTGCGATGAAGTCTGCTAGGACTTGTCCCTTTACGGCGCGAAGAGGAACGAAAGTTATGTCGAATTGCAATAGTATCATCGACCACCTGGCAAGTCTGCCAGAAAGCATCGGTCGGGTCATCAAGTATTGCAACGGATTAACTCTCGAAATAAGGTTGACCTTATTAGAAAGCATGTAATGCCTGAGCTTTTGAGCGGTGAAGATCAGGGCCAAACAATGCTTCTCAATTGGAGGATACTTTACTTCCGTTGGGATTAGACGAGCGTTTTCTTTTCCCTCGTCATTGACCTGGGCTAGCAGGGCTCCGAGAGAATCATCTAAAGCCGCGGTATAAAGTATCAACGGTCTACCTGAGACTGGGGCTGCTAAGACAGGAGGTGTCATTAAATATTGCTTAACGTCCTTGAAAGCCCGCTGGCATTGCTCATCCCAAACGAATTTGGCGTCCTTTTTAACCAATACCGAGAAGGGCTGACACCTACCTGACAAGTTCGAGATAAAGCGTCAAAGATATGCCAACTTCCCTTGAAAGGATCGTAGTTGTTTCAAAGTTTGGGAGGAGGCATTTCTAAAATAGCTTTAATCTTCTCCGGATCGATTTCAATCTCGCGACGTCGGACAACAAATCCTAAGAATTTCCCGGAGGTGAAGCCGAAGACGCATTTTAAGGGATTCATCTTAAGGTTAAATTGTCTTAGTCGCTCGAAAAAAATTCTCAAATCATACAAGTGATCTTCCTTCAGTTTACTTTTGATGACCACATCATCCACGTAGCACTCGACTTGGTTGTGAATGAGATCATCAAAAATCTTCATCATCGCTCTTTGGTATGTTGCTCCAGCGTTCTTTAGTCCGAATGACATCACTGTGTAGCAGTATACCCCAATCAGCATTCTGAAGGCTGTAAGCTTTTCATCTTCTGGTGCCATCTTTATCTGGTTGTATCCCGAAGATCCATCCATGAATGAGAAGACTTCATGTATTGAAGCAATGTCGATCATCAATTCTGGAATTGGTAGAGGGAATTCGTCCTTTGGACATGCTTTGTTTAAATCTTTGAAGTCTACGCAAATTCTGATCTGACCATTCTTCTTTCTGACTGGTACCACATTGGCTAAGCAAATTGGATATTGTTCTTCACGGACAAATTTAGCGTCTATTAGCTTCTTAACTTCAGCTATAACTTGTTGTTCAATCTCTAGACGCATTCTTCTTGGAGCTTGTCTAACTGGAACAGCAGTGGGATCCACTCCTAATTTGTGAACTGCAACCTCTGGAGCTAATCCTGGCATTTCATCATAACTCCAAGCAAAACAGTCCTTGAATTCCATCAATAGCTTGATTATGTTTTCGGAGTCTTCTTTATTGAGTAAGGAGCTAACAAAGGTCGGCCTAGGCTCTTCGCTAGTACCTAAGTTAACTTCCATTAACTCGTCTATTGTAGATTTAATTTCTTCTTCGAATCTTGGCGGAGCATCTCCGATTTGCAGATCTTCAAGATCTTCTGAGGCTTCCAAGCAGTCTTTATTAGGCTCGCAAGTGACAACCAAGCAAAATCCCGTATCGTCAACAGACCCTACCGTGCCGAATTCAAGACCATGTTTTGAATTGGGAGGCCGACTGGCATTATTCCATAATTTTTCAAAATGTTGTGATTGACCTTTTGTCCATCGTCGAGGTAAGACCCCACGTTGAATTAAATTTTGAACACAGGGAGAGTACCACTCAAAAGGCAGTTCCATTAATTCGGAAGAGGTAACATCTTCAAATTGTACATCTTTTTCAGTATTGGACGAAGAAGCACCACGGTATAACTTGATTGGCTTAGAACTACCATCATGCACTTCCTTAACCACCATACCCTCGATCTTATTAGAATGGATCGGGGTCAGGGTCATAGTATGTACATATTGGTTAATTTTCTCGTACATTGATTTGTATTCTTCATTCTTTTCATCTTCGAGAGAAATCTTGAATTGTGGTTCCTTCTGACTTATTGTCGCTGCTTCTTTCTCAATTTCTTCTTCTTCTTCGGAACTGTTCTCCCAATCAACATCGATGACCGGTTTCTTCTGTCCAATTGTTCCAACGTTTCTTCCACGTCCTCGTCCCTGGCCTCGACCTCGGGTGCAAGTTCTGGAGAAATCTTTACCATCTTGTCGTAAGGGAGTGGTGAGTAACTGTTGGACTAGAACTTCAGGTTCTTCATCGTCTCGAATTTCTTTTGCTTCATTTGGTATGGCATTTCTGGAAAAGATTGTTTTCTTCGGAGGCGCGTAGTAGAGTCGCATCTTCATGAATTCCAATTTCATGCACGGAGAATGGTTGCAAATCACCTTTGATGCACTGTTACCCTCCTTCATAATACTTTATGCACTGGTGCAGAGACGACGGTACCATCCGGTTTTCATGGATCCATGGCCGACCCAGTAGAGCGTTGATGTTGACCTCATTTTTTATGAGGTCTTCTCTTCTTCTCTTTAGTACTTAGGATCTAGCCTTAGGCTTTTCCTTTGACTATCCTAGAGGATTAGAATTGGGACCCACCACTTAGAAATTCAAACCACTTCTTAACTCCTCGCAAACTCCACAAACTTGATTGTAGACCCCTAATCACCTAGAGGGTTGAAATCAAATGTGGAAGTTTAAAGGATCAGTTCCTATAGGACTCTTTGGCCTTAGGACTGCCCTGGGTGGCCTGGTCTGGTGAAGGGCTGACTTACTCACACACTACACCTATACACTACACTTTCACACACTTCTTAAAGACACACCCATACCCAATTTGACCTCATAACTCATGCAGGTGATTCACATGGATGGTCTTTAACCCCTAAGCCCTTGGCCAAGAGGGTTAGGAACAACATAGTGGGTGCCTCAAATGAGTCCCTTCATGGCTCATGTGGGCTTGATGTGGCTTCATGGCTCAACCAAAATGATTTCATTCCACTTACATTCACCCAAGCTTCAATTTTCCAAATTTTCAATTTTTGACCCCGGGACCCTACACACCGCTAGCACCTACCCAATACCCTTGAAACCACCCAAAATTTGCAAAATCACCTAAATCACCCAAAAATCCTCAAGACCAATCCTAAAAATTTCCTCACCAATCAAATTGATCATCCATAGCCAAAAATACCAAAAATTCTAAAAATACCCCCAATACCCTCCAAATACCCAAAATGCCCCTCTTAGCCAAAAAATCCAAAATTCCAGAAAATTCCCAGAAAATTCTAAAAAATCCTAAATATTCCCAATTTCATTTTGTTCAACTACACCATGGGCCAATTTTGTCAATTTACCCCACTTTTATCAAAACCCCCAATTTAACCCATCTTAACCCAAAATGAACCCAATGTCAAACCAAACCTACCCAATTGACCCAAATTCTGGTCCAATTCAATTCTAAACTTCAATTCAACATCCCCAACACCAATCTAGACCAAATTCAAGTCCAATTTGATTGACATTGGGATCCAATTTCACTTTTGGCCTTAAAGCCCAATTTGGACCCATGACCCAAACCTAGCCCAAACCAAACCAATTTAACTCCAATTAATCCCAAATCTTTTCTAAACCTTATCTAACATCCCCACAAACAAAACAATAACATGATTTGCCCAAAATTTGAATCTAAACCCCACTCAAATTCAACCCAAAACCAAAAGGCCCAATGTTGACCTAAATCCAACCCTAACCCAAATGAGCCCAAATCCCAAAATCAAAACCCAACCAAAGCCAAAACCTCTTTGAAACACTCCCATAAACATTTCCCAACATTTATTTTACATCAATTTCAACCCTAGCCCAACATTGGCCCATGGTAGCCCATTTTGGCCCACCTTAGCCTCTTTACCAAATGAACTCAAATCCAACCCAATTCAAGCCCAAACCACCTCAAATTTATTTCAAATCATTCATGACATATCCCTAAACCAAACTCAACAATTATTTGGCCCAACCTCTTTACAAAACTCCCATCCATAAATTCATTTTTAAACTAAAAGGCCCATTCCTTAAATCATTTTAAAAGCCCATCTTTTACCACATCCAAAGGCCCAAAATTGGTCCCAAAGCCCATATGACATTTCCCCTCATCATACTTTCAATTAAACTCAATACCTAAATCCTAAATTCATCATTGGATTTTTCCAAAATTAAACCTCATGACAACTCTCACCAAAATGCCAAAAGTCACAAAACCCATTTTCATGAAATTGACTAAACTTTTCCCTAAGCCACATGGAGCCATGCATGAGCCATTCACAAGCCATAGGAAGCCATGAGAGTTTGGCATGTGACCATACCATTAATGGTAAAAGGAGGGGCTCCTTTCCTAACCTTTCATTAAGCCTTTTTAACCTTATCCATGACACACACTAAACCATGTTTAGCCACCTCATCATGGATAGAGACCACACCATCCTCCCTTGGTCGACCCAACCGATCCTCTCGGCCCAAAATCAGGCCATGGGGAGGTGCACCCAACCCAAACCAATGGGTTGACCAAATTGAAGCCAAAATGACCCCTCCCCCATTCCATTTTAATTCAGCCACTTTACACATGGCAATGGCCAATTGATTGCACAAACCTCTAACCCTGACCCACCTGGACCTGAGGGTGACCCATGCCTGCCGGCCAGCCACCACAGCCGCCGGAAACCACCAGGCCGAGAGCTCACATGTGAGCCCAAACTTGGAATTCTCACCTGCTGAGCTGCCCCATGCCCAATGGCCATTGTAGCTGTTCTTCTCTTGCCAAGAGTAGCTGATCCCAACCATTAAACCCCCCTGGGAGAGCCTCCAGCCATGCCTACTTAAACCCCTCACCCTCTCGGCCAAAGGAGGTGCTGAACCAGACCATACCAAAACTCTGCCAAAATCATTCCAGATCACTCTCCACACATAGAGCACTTGATCCCCACTGAATTCCAGCCTCAATTCCCTCCGAGTCGAGCTCAATTTTGAGCTCAAACTTTAGCTCAAAACCAGGACACTTCTTCACAGTGAGCCAATCCCCAAATTGATTGGTCCTACACCTTCACCTGGACCAAGAGGAGAAGTTTCCCATTGAAAGCCCCATCTCCAGGCCACCCGAGTTGCTCCGGCCTCCAAGCTTTGTGATCGGGCTGTGGTGACTTTCATAGCTAGACAATTCACCAGGCCAAGGGACTTCATCTGGAGCCTACTTGGACCCAATCGAAGGTGACACAACTCTCAGATCGAAGCTTCACTTCTCTGAGCAAAGGTATGGACTCCCTCTTCTTCCCGAGCTTCCAGAGATTCTCATTTTAATTTGAGTCAATTTAAATGCTTGTTCATCGTATGGATGTGTTCGTCTCTTCAAGACGAATCCATAGAGCATAAGAACACGAAAATCCGTTGAGAATCGAGAGAGTTCTTAGGGTTAGAGTGTGGACGGTCACGGGATCGCACCAGTCGTAGACGATGACCAGGGACCGTCGGATCGCGCGTGTATTGAGTGGACGGCTTTTATTGCGTCGGACCGGCAGATGGTACGTGAACCGCGGGGCCCCGGACAGCCGAGTCAGATGGCGGCGCCGAACCAGGGAGCGACGCGTGTCGATTCGGAGCCGCCGAGGTCGAGTCGGCGCGCGTGGATAAGTAGATAAATAGGGTATTTTCTGATTTATTTAAATCCCAGAACTTCAAAAATCCATATCTTTGTGTAGAAAAATCACAAAAATAAAATAAAAATACCCTCTTGCTCAGTGAACAGAGGAAAATAATGTGGAAAAGAAATTAATTAATTTTGCCCAGTACTTTATTTTTAATTAATTATTTACTCCCTGCATTGTTTTAATTCTCCATGCATTCATACAATTCACCATGGCATGAGACCATAGGGCTTTTGAAGCCTCTGAACTTGGGAACATTCCCTGAATTTTCCAAGGTCAGAGGCCATCTCTGTGAAAAGTTATTGATTTTTCAAATGCATGTTGCTGTTTTGAGTATTTTAATTCCAAAAATTAGCATGTTGTGAAATAAATTCTAGGAAAATTTAGTGATGTTCCTTATGATCAGAGAACCCTAGGAAAAATAGGACTTGAGTTAATTCACTCAGATTAACCCTAATTGGCCTAAATACCCAAAATTGGACTTTAATTAATTAGAGTTAACCATAGATCAAATTGACTTGAAATAAATTCTCCACTGACCTTTAGGATTAGAGGAATCCACCATAAAAATTTCAAGTCAATTGGACTTGGTTAGCCCCATCAAATGGGTTGATTAAGCCACTTAGCCAAAATTAAACTTTAAAATTTCATAACTTTCAAAATACTTTTCAAAAATTCACCAAATTGGTTTTGAAGCCTCTCTGATATCAGGGAATTCAAGAAAATTAAAATTGCAATTTTCTAAAAAAAAGTTGATTTTTTATCATTATTTTAATATTTTAATAATTAAAAAATAATAAAAATCACAAAAATAATAAAATTCACCAAAATGTCACATTTTGAATTCTAACCACTTAGGAACAAACCCCATATTTTTCTTATGTCTCTAGGTTGAGATATTAAATTTTAAAGCCTTGGGGTATTTTTTAAAATTAAAAAATACATTTTCTAGCATTTCCACTAAAATAATTCCAATAAATTAAGGAAAAATCAGAAAATTGTAAAATTTGGTTCTCTCGGAATCCTTGATATCAGAGAGAATTTTAAAAATTATAAAATTCATTTTTTAACTTATACTCTATTTTTAAATTAATTAATACTCCAGAACTTAAAATAATTTTAATAAATAAAATATAATTCAAAAAAATCACAAAAATTGGTCCAAGTGGTCCTCTAGTCATTAGGAATGTCCCCTAATTTTCTTAAGGACAGAAACTTTCCTTTGGTCATATTATTAAATTTTCCTTGGAAATCCTTATTTTCCACCAAAAATAATTACATAAATAAATTAAATACAAAAAAATCACATTTTCTCCTCTAATGTCTTTATTGACATATGAGTGAAGTCACATAAAAATTTTAAATTCATTTGAGCTCAATTTAGTGAGTTATGAAATTATTAAGCTTGAAGGGCAAAATGGTAATTAAAATTTTAACCCTTAATTAAAACTTTAGGCTTAATAAAATTAAAGAGTAAAATATTTGATCTTAATCTGATTTGGATGATTGAAATTTAAATAATTAAAGGGTAGAAACCTATTAAACAATTCAAAAAAAAATAATTAAAATAAACCTTAATAAAATAATTACTTAAATTTTGGAAGAATAATAAAATTGGAATTATTAAAATAGGGATATTATTAGGAAGAGATTTGTTCTTTAATTTAAGAATCCCTAAATTAATCATCTCAATAATATTTAATCCCTAATTAAAATGATAATCCAATCTTAAAATTTAAAATACTAAAAGACTTAATCATTAAATTAAATTAAAGTTAAATTATTTAAAGAAAATCCCTTTAAAATAAAATGTTAAATTAAATTAAATTAAATTAAATTAAAACCACATTAAATTAAATTAAATTAAATTAAATTAAATTAAATTAAATTATATTAAATTAAATTAAATCAAATTAAATTAAATTAAAATTAAATCATATTAACTTAAATTAAATTAAATTAAATAAAATTGAACTAAATTAAATTAAATTAAATTAAATTAAATTAAATTAAATAAAATTAAATTAAATTAAATTAAATTAAATTAAAACTAAATCAAATTAAATTAAATCAAATTGAATTAATTTAAGCTAAAGCATATCATATTAAATTAACTTAGATTAAATTAAATTAAACCACATTAAATTAAAGTAAGTTAAGTTAAATTGAATTAAATTAAATATGACATCACCTAAGACATGAAGAATTCAAAAATGAATCTAAAATAACTTGAACACTATTCCAAACTTAAATCATTAATTTGAACTTAAATTTGAATCACAAATCATTAAATATCATTTTGCCCTTAAGAGCTTTTACTATTATAACTCCTAAATGGAGTACCAAGTGAAATGTCACTTCACTCATAAGGATATTCAAACATCCTAATTCATTGAGCAAGAAATAAAACTTAACTTAAACACCCTGGATGATTAATTCACTCGCACTAATAGAATTCATTTGGACTTAGGACAATTCCTGAAATAT
Source organism: Papilionanthe hookeriana x Papilionanthe teres (assembly GCA_022702705.1). NCBI lineage: Eukaryota > Viridiplantae > Streptophyta > Magnoliopsida > Asparagales > Orchidaceae > Papilionanthe > Papilionanthe hookeriana x Papilionanthe teres. The sequence goes on from JAKZJZ010000024.1 coordinate 229,580, forward strand.
TGAAAAGGTGTTTAAGATTCGTCTTAAACACTTCCTCAATATGATGGAATGTCCTTAAGAACAAATTGAGCTTAGTTGTTCTTTGGTGAAGAAAATCATCCTTAAAACTAAAATTGAAGATCTAGACGTCATAGGAATGACTAGCTATAAGATTAGGATTTTGGTAGAAAACCATAACCCTTCCCTTAGCTTTACCTAGGAAATTGCTATAAATGCTTAAATGCTCTAAATTGTATTTTAAGTGCAGCTTGGGATGACGGGAAGACCCTCCAGGTACGCTTTTATTTTATTGCAATTTATCTTACTCGCAATTCATTTATTCGTGTTGCACTTTACCTTTCTTGCATGATAAACAACAGTTGCATGAAAACCTACACCTCTAGGACAGAAACCAAAATTAAAACCCATAACTAAATTAAAATACACTACAAGATAAAATTCACCACCACAACATTCAAAATATAAAACAACTCAAAATTTAATCACAAACAGAACAACAAAACTACAACTACAACTAAATTAAAATGTCTCGTTGAATGATCGGGAATACCTCGGATGATGTAACCCACGTGTTGCTAACGAGATTTCCCGCGGTCTAAATGAAAGTGCGGAACTCATTTAGTTGAGTTTAGCAAATTCATCCGGACTAAGTGAATTCGATGAAAATAACGGTGTCGGGATGACGGAACCGGTGGGATCTTAATCGGTTCGTTTAATCAACTTTAAGACCTCGTTTTAATTAAAATATTAAAGACACTTGGAAATTAAGACTTTCTCTAAAACCAAACACTTCTCTCATCTCCCGATTTATGACTTCTAAAACTAAACCTCTCGCAACAACAAGAAGCTCGTAGCATGGTGGGCAGAGACGGCCATCGTCATCAAGAAAACCCGAGTCTACTTCAGCAAAACTTTCCTTAGAATTAAATAACCAAGCCGTAGGACTTCGAGGTAGTTTGCCTAGTGCAACATAAATCCTCAACTCTTCGTTAGGCATTTGCATGATCATATCATGTGAATTAAGCCCTAACCGGTCTTAGGATTTCCGAGGTAGTCGTCCGACACGACATAAACCCTCACATCTTCGAGGCTATTTGTATGATTTTATCATACAAATATAAGTCCTAACTAATTAAAATCGGCAAGATCAAAACATTAAATAAACATTAGGACTTTCCTAAATTCAAGCCAAACAAATAAGATAGTCGGGGAATTACCGAAGTTCGCTTCGAATCTGTGATTTCTCCTACCTTTCTTCCTTCGGATTCCCAAAATATAATGTTCTAAATTTGATACAGTCCTTATTGAAATTCCAATATTCAATCCCTTGAAAACTTAAACTTTGAAATTCTTGAGAGCAGAACTACTGATTATTATCGAGAGTTTTCTTAGGTGATTCCCATCGCTTAAGATGTAATTAACTATAGGGGCTTGCCCTTATAGGGAATTTTAAGAACCCAGGTAATATAAACCCTGTTTAATGTTTTCATATTAAGCAGGGGAACTTGTCGGCTTATAAAATTGGTTCGCAGACCAAACGGATGTCACAAACCATTCTAGTTTATTTAATCGAGCCCCATTGTCAAGCAGTGTGTCTATTCTTCGGGATAGATACACGGTTTGTGGTGCGGTGCTCGTTTATATAAATTATTCGGGATGTGAGATCAGTTTGATTCCATATCTTGAAATTTTTAAATTTAAAATTATTTTTTAAAAATCAAATACTACTTTTCAAATTATTTATTTAAATTAAACTAAAAAATATGCCGACAGTTGAACGATGTCTCAGAATCAATTATGTGGAATTTTGCGGTTGTCTTTGCTAAATCACCAGTCTTCATAAGTAGTGTTATTGATCCAAGAGCTCTTTCTCCTTTTTGATTGAAGCCTCTTAATAACATCTTGTCTGCTTCAAGCTCGCGAGCATCAATTTCCAAATATGCTAGCGTCCGAAGATTCATTATGTTGATTGATGCTCCCGGATCAACCAACACTCAGGAGAGCGTAAACTTTCCAATAGTGATTGAAATGTATAATGGTCGGTTGTGATCAGCTGTTCCCAGTAATAGATCATTGTCCGTAAAGGTAACACCTTGCTGTTCTTTTAACGAGCAAACCTCGTCGAAGGAATCACCGACCGTTTGAGCTAAACACAACTCTGGATTAAGTAGAGCCTTGATCAGAGCTTCTCTCATCTCCTTTGACAGGATCAGAGTGTTGTATATGCTTAGTTTGGCTGGTAGCTTCCTAAGATGGGCTAGCACATTGTAGTCCACTTTATTACCATGTTCCTCGGTTTCTTCCCGAATGGGCAGTTCCTCTGCTGGGGTTGACTTTTCCTGAGCAACCACCTGCTTTCCTTTATCCTTTGGACCCATTCTCGGAGGTAGAACTTTTCCGCTTCTTAAATTAACTTTAGTTATTTCTTCTGAATTTGGTGTTGAATCTGCCGGTGTATCCTCTTGAATTGGAATGTCTGGCTCTTTTGGCGTTGCTTCGGAATCTGATAGTTCTAATTCTATTATGATAGGAGCTCCTCGGAATTCACAAATGGACTCGTTGCTTGTCGAGCTTTCGTAGCCTCCTTTGTGAACATCTTCTTCGTCGGGGTCATCGAGGTTGTGTATGATTTGAGAATCGTTATTTATATCGGAATTGAGATCCGGATTAGGTTGGTTTTCGTTAGTTACGTAATCGTTAGAAACAGTCAAAACGTAGCCAACGCTAAAACTCTTATCATTATCAGATCCCGCCGGGGCGAGCAAATAATCATACAGAGTCAGAGGTTCGAGGAATTTCTCCCCCGAATCGGAAACAACCATCCTAGGATAAGCAGCCCCTAGTCTACCCTTCAGAGCCTCAGTTTTCTTCTCCTCTACGATCTTCTTTTCCTTCTGGGCGGTTCTTCAATCGCAAGTGATAGTGCCGGCTCGGCGGGTTTCAAACTTTGAGTTGAAGCACCCACCGAAGCTGTTTGGATGTGATCCAAAATTTTCTTTGAAGACTTTATCCAGATGGTACTCCATCCATCATCGACCGTGTAAGGGTCTATCAGAACAATAGGATTCATCGAGATAACATTGACGGAACCTCCTTTTTGGGGTTCCTTCATGTATTCCTTCGGGATCGTTATGTTCCCTTTTCAGAGATTGTCATCAAGCCAACTCTTGAAAGTGATGCAATCCTCTATCTTGTGTCCGAGCTTCCGGTGGTAAGGGCAATAGTTTGGATGATCTTTCTTGTTGACTTCTTCCGGCCTCTTGGGCTCTGGCAGCTGAAAATCCGGTGTCTTCATTAAGCTACGGAACATCTTCACTATTGCTTCAGTTTTGAAAGGATATTCTCTATTTAGAAGTTCTCTTAAGGTACGCGATGAACGAGGCAGTTGTTCATAATGTTGAGGCAATTGATAGCTAGGTAGAGGCTGTTGATAGCCCTGCTGAGGTTGTTGGTAAGTATGCTGTGGTGATTGATAGCTAGGCTGTGGTCGTTCTGGCGGTATCTGCATTGGTTGCTTACCCTTGTCTACTGCCGCGACGATTCCAGATTTCTTTTTGAATGTTTTTATGGGCTTCTTCTTATCGATCTTGTCCACGAAACTTAACTGCTTTGCCTCTTCTTGTAAGCTCCCGGCCTTGCTAAGCAGCTTCTCGAAAGTCTTGATTGTAAATCCTTTAAGGAGAAGTGCTATCGGGCCGTGGATGCTTTTCAGCAAAATACCGACCGCATGTTGTTCTTGAAGTTGTGGTTCACACTTCATGCTGAAATTCCTCCATCGAAGTATGTAATCCACTAAAGTCTCGTTCGGTTTCTGGTGCTCCACCACTAGATCACTGATGGTAATGTGGTGCCGAGCCCCGGCAAACCGCTTAACGAAGAGATTCTCTAGTTCTGAAAAGGTCTTTACTGAACCGTTCGACAATTCTGCGTACCAATCGAAGGCAATCCCTGATAAATTGCTGACCAACTGTCGGAAGAGTAAAGCTTCACTCCCACCGGCATTGCAACAGCTAGCACGAAAATGTACAACGTGCTGCCGAGGGTTTCCGGTACCATCAAAAGTCTTGAACAGAGGTGGTACGAAGCCTTTTGGGTATTGGATCGCATCGAACTCTTCGGGGTAAGGTCTACCCGTCTGAATAGATGCTCCACTCTTAGATTGTGCTAAGGCCTCTTGCACCTACTGTTCTACCATGTTTTTAATGTCCTTTTCTGGAATCATGCTTTGTGCAGAATCCTTCTTTGGTGGCTCGTCTCCATTGACGGATGTGATCTCTTTTCCTCCATCTGCAATATGGATAATTTCTTGGAGTGTCTCTTTCGAGGTCGAACCCGACTGCGGAGAGTGGCTAAAGCGACGGCCATCTCTTCCATCCTCTTTACCATCTAGGAAATTGTATCATCCTTCTCTTGAAGTCGTGCTCTCATCACTTCGGTTCATCTCTTCTGCAGCCTACTTGGAGCACCTTGTGAAGGCGATGATGCTCGCGTCTCAACCATGTTGATTTCGAGCATACTCGTCGTTCATAAATTCGATGAATCAACTTCATCTTCTAGTTTTTCTTCTCTTTCTTTTGCTAACCGTCGGATGTCGGTCCTTAACTTGTCCATGGCATCTTCTAGTGGCCTTTTCTGCACGGTCTCGCAATTGTCACGTGACGGTTGTTGAACTTCCTTTCCAGGAGTCCCCTTTATTGCAGTAACACTTTCTTCTGATTCAAGTCTCCTGACGAGACTTTTCTTCTCAGGACATTGTTTTGGTCTTAGCTAGCCAGTAGTAGGTCGCCATACCATCCTTCTTGCAGCCGGAAGCCTAGGAACGGATGGTCTGTCGGTTATATGCTGGAAGGTGGTATCCTCCCTAATTTGCAGACCCGATACAACAACGGGTGAACTGGCTTTTATCTTCTTCTTTGGTTTCTCTGTGGCAGCAACAGGCTCTATTCGCGGTCCGAGGCGGGATTTAGCTGTCACCCGTCCCATCCTTCTTAAGATTTCTGACACAGGGCATCTTTCTTTCTTTGCCAATCTTTCTATCACAGCTTGCAGTCGAGTAAATGGCGTAGTCTTATCCCTTTTCCTTTTGTAATTGCTATAGTACGCGAGGTCGGGGTAATGCTTGCGGCGATCCTTCGAACATCCTCTTCATCCGATGCGGCGGAGAGAGGGTGAAACCTCGCTCCCTTCCAACGGAGGTATATACTCGGGCGGTTCGGGGATCTCTTCCGGGAAAGCAATTTCGGCGACTTTGGCCTTCTCAGCCCGGCTATCTTTCTCGCTTCTATTCCTTCTTTGAGTTCGAGTTAGGGGGCAACTCTCGAGCCGGACCCAATTTCGAAAATAGACGGTATCGAAGCAAAATCTGTACCCTCCACGGTGACAGGCTCATCACAGACTCGGATTTCCTTCCCCTTTAGTTTG
>JAKZJZ010000024.1:240000-247500 GCA_022702705.1 Papilionanthe hookeriana x Papilionanthe teres
TCACACTTGATCAATCTTCTTTTTTTCAAAATTTCAGTTTTTTGACTCCCGGGGCCCCGAACCCACCAAAACTACCAAATACCCTTGAAATAACCCAAAATTTGCAAAATTACCTAAATTACACAAAATTCCTCAAAATTAATCTTAAACACTTCCCACCACTCAAATTGACCATCTTTGGCCAAAAATACGAAAATTTCCAAAAATACCCCTAACCCCCCCCCCAAAATTACCAAAATACCCTTTTACCCCAAAAATCCAAAAAATCCAAAAAATTCTAAGAAAATTCCAAAAAATCCCAAATATTCTCAATTTTATTTTATTCAACTACACCATGGGCCAATTTTGCCAATTTACTCCACTTTTGCCAAAACTCCCAATTTGACCCATCTTTTAACCCAAGTGAACCCAATGTCAAACCAAACCACCCCAATTGACCTCAATTTTGGTCCAATTTAATTCTAAAATTCAATTAAATATCCCCAATATCAATTTAGACCAAATCCAAGTCCAATTTTATTGACATTTGGGCCCAATTCCAGTTTGGGGCTTAAGGCCTAATTTTGACCCATGACCCAAACCTAGCCCAATTCAACTCCAATTGGCCCCAAATATTTTCTAAAGCCTTCCTAACCTCCCCATAAATAAAACACTAACTTGATTTGCCCAAAATTTGAACCTAAACTCTACCCAAACCTAACCCAAAACCAAAATCCCTTAAATTGACCTAAGCCCAAACCTAACCCAAATGGGCCCAAATCCCAAAATTAGAGCCCAACCAAAGTTGAAAACTCTTTGTAACACTCCCATAAATATTTTTCAACATTAATTTTACACCAAATCCAACCTTAGCCCAACCTTAGCCCAAGTTAGCCCAATTTGGCCCACCTTGGCCCCTTTACCAAAAAAGCCCAAATTAAATCCAATTCAACCTCAAATTACCCTAAATTTGCTCCAAACCATTCATGAAACATTCCCAAATAGAATCCAATAATTATTGGGCCCAATTTTTTACAAATATTTTATCCACTAACTTGATTTAAAACCTAAAAGCCCACTCTCTTAAAATATTTAAAAGCACATCCAAAATGATTTCAAAAAGCTCAAAATCCATTCCAAAGCCCACATGAGATTTCCTCTCATCATCCCTTTGATTTAAATCATTCCCTAAGTTTCAAACTCATCATCAAATTATCCTATATTAAGCCTCATGCCAATCTCCCCTAAAGTTATAAAAAATGCCAACATCCTTTCTCATGCAAATGAGCTAACATTTCCCTAAGCCAAATGGAGCCAAGAAGCCATGCACAAGCCACATGGGAGCCATGAAAGCCTTCGACTCCTCAACAATCCATTAATGGTGAGAGAGGGGAACCCTTCCTTAACCAATGATTAAGCCTTTTTTACCCTTTCCATGATTCCCCCTAACCCAAGATTAATCTAAATGATCTTGATGGAGACCTCTCCACTCCAATTCAGCTGAGCCATTTGATTCCCTTCAGCCCAAATCAGCCCTTGGTGGGTGCACCAAGCCCATTTCTATGGGTTGACCAAACCAAGTTCAAAAGAGCCTCTTCCCTCATTCCATTTAAATCAAAACCCTTTACACATGGCAACAGTCAATTGAGCTCCCAAACCTTAAGCCTTGACCTTCCTGACCATGAGGGTGACCTGACCCTGCCGGCCAGCCGCCTGGGTCGCTGGAAAATGCCATGCCTGAGAGCTCCATGTGAGCCAAAAAATTCAAAACTCACCTGCTGAGCTGTCCCAACCCCAATGGCCACTGGAGCTCTTCTTCTCCTCCCCTGAGCAGCTGATCCCAAGCCCTAACTCCCCCTGGGAGGCCCTCCAGCCAGCTCTATTTAAACTCCACCCCCTCTCGGCCAAACAAGGTGTTGAACCAAACCTTACCAAAACTCTGCCAAAATCACTCCAGATCCCTCTCCAGACATAGAGAACTTGATCCCCACTGAAATCCAGCCCTAAAACCCTCTCTGTGAGTCCAATTTTGGAGTTGAAATTCAAGCCTAAAACCAGGACACTTCACCACAGTGAGCCAATCTTCAAATTGATTGACTCTACTCCTTCACCAAACCAAGAGGACAAGTTCCCCAGTAAAAGTCCCCTCACCAGGCCAGCCATTGCTTCCAGCCTCCAAGCTTTGTGATCGGCCTTAGTCACTTTTGTACCTAGGCATTTCCCCAGAGCAAGAGACTTCATCTGGAGCTTCCTTGGACTCAATCGAAGGTGACACAACCCTCAGATCGAAGCTTCACTTCTCTGAGCAAAGGTATGAACTCACTCTTCCTCCCGAGGTCCTGGAGATTCTCCATTTAGTTTGAGTTGATTTCAATGCACCTTAACCATATAGATGTGTTCGTCTCTTCAAGACGAATCGATAGAGTATAAGAACACAAAAATCCATGGAGAATCAAGTGAGATCTTAAGCTTTTAGTGTGGACTGTCACAGGTGCATACCAGTCGGAGACGATGGCCAGAAGCCGTTGGATCGCGCGTGTATCGAGCGGACTGTCGAGATCAAGTCGGACAGCGCAATGGTACGTGAATGGCGGGCCCCCGTAGCGCTGACTCAGATGGCAGCACAGAATCACGAGCGACGCGTGGGGTTTCGATTCGGACGAGGATGACGCGGCGCCAAGTCGGATAAGTAGAAAATTAGGATTTTTGGATTTATTTAAATACCAGAACTTCAAAAATTCATATCTTTGCATAGAAAAATCAAAAAAATAAAATAAAAATAGTGTCTTGTTCAGTGAACAGAGGAGAATAATGTGGAAAAGAAATCAAGTTAATTGGATGAGTATTTTATTTTTAATAATTTATTTACTGTTTCTAATGTTTTGATTCTCCATTTGCATAGACAATTCACCATGGCATGAGACCATAGAGCTTTTGAAGCCTCTAATCTTGGAAATATTCCCTGACTTTTTCAAGGTTAGAGGCCATCTCTGTGAAAAGTTATTGATTTTTCAAGTTCATGTCACTGTTTTAGGTATTCTAATTCCAATAATTAGCATGTTGTAAAATAAATTATAGGAAAATTTGGTGGTGTTTCTTAAGAAATAGGACTCTATGAAAAATATATTTTGAGTTAATTCATTCATAATAACCTTAATTGGCCTAAACTCCTAAACTTGAATTTGAATTAATTAGGGTTAATCACACACCAAATTACTTGAAAACAATTCTCCATTGCTCTTTAGGGTTAGAGGAATCTTACATAAAATTTTGAAATCAATTGGACTTGATTAACCCCACCAAATGGATTGATTAAGCCTCATAAGCAAAATAGAACTTTAAAAATTCATAACTCCAAAAATTCTTTTAAAAAATTCACAAAAATGGTTTTGGAGCTTCTCTGATATCGGGGTGTTTAGGAAAATTAAAATTGGAATTTTCTAAAAAAGTTGATTTTTCACAATATTTTAATATTTTAATAATTAAAAAATAATAAAAATCACAAAAATATTAAAAATCATAAAAATGTCACATTTTGACTCCTAATCACTTAGGAACAAACCAAATATTTTTCCTAAGTCCCTAGGATAAGATATTGAATTTTAAAGGCTTAATGTAATTTTTAATATTCAAAAATGAATTTTCAACCTTTTTCACTAAAATAATTCTAATAAATCAAAAAAAATTATAAAATTATAAAATTTGTTTCTCTAGACTCATAGAGGTCAGAGAAATTTAAGAAAAATATAAAATCTATTTTTCAATTTTTATTTTATTTTAAAATTAATTAATACTCTAAAATTCAAAATAATTATAATAACTAAAATATAATTCAAAAAATCACTAAAATTGGTCCAAGTGGTTCTCTAGTCATTAGAAACATAAGCATAATTTTCTTAAAGATAGAAACTTTACCTTGGTCATATTTTTGAATTTTCTTTGAAAACCCCTATTTTCTACTAAAAATAATTATATAAATAAATTAAATTAAGAAAAATCACATTTTCTCCTCTAATATCTTAATTGACATGTGAGTGAGGTGACATAAAAATTTCAAATTCATTTGAGCTCAAATTAGTGAGTTATGAAATAAATAAGCCCTAAAGGGCATAAAGGTAATTAAAGAATTTTAACCCTTAATTAAAACTTTAGGTTTAATCAAAATTGAGGGTAAAATATTTGATTTTAATTTTCTCTTGGATGACTGAAACTTAGGGAAATTAAAAGGGTAGAAACCCATTAAACACTTTGAAAATATCAAAATGAAACTCTAATTAATTAAATAATTTAAATTTTGGAAAGAATATTTTTAAAATTTGGATTATTAAAATAAGGATATTATTAAGAGGATATTTATTCTTTAATTTAAAAATCCCTAAATAAATCACTTCAATAATATTTAGTTCTTAATTAAAAATTAAAATAATAATCCAAACTAAATAAATTAAAAGTTAAAAGAAGATAACCCTTAAGTGAATTAAAGCTTAAAATGTTAAATGGTCCAATAATCAAAATCAAATTTAAAATCTTGGAGTTAAATTAAATTAAATTAAATTAAGTCAAGTCAAAGTTTAAATTAAATTAAATTAACACCTTAATGAGTTAAATTAAATTAAATTTAAAATATTGAAACTAAAATTAAATTAAAGTAAAATTAAGTTAAAATTAAAATTAAATTAAACTAAAATTAAATTAAATTAAAATTAAATTTAAATTAAATTAAAATTAAATTAAATTAAATTAAATTAATATAAATTAAAATTAAATTAAAATTAAATTAAAATTAAATTAAATTAAATTAAATTAAATTAAATTATATTAAATCAAATTAAATCAAATTAAATTAAATTAAATTAACATCACTTAACAACAAACCTAAATGAAATCATTAAGAGTTAAATCAAAACATATAAAAGATTTCAACACCTTTTTTTTTAATATAAGTAAATCTAAAACATAAAAAGTTAATCTGAAATATAATATCACTTAAAGTGTAAAGATTTAAATTAAATCTAAAATAATTTGAACCCTATTCTAAACTTAATAATCATTAATTAATTTTTATAATTAAATCAAATCAAATTAAATCATTAAAATATTTATTACTTTGCCCTTAAAAGATTTTTATTGTTATAACTCTTAAATAAAGCATCAAGTGAAGTGTCACTTCACACATAAGATATTCAAATGTCCTAAGTTCACTGAGCAAGCAAACAAAACAAAATTAAAATCCTTTGATGATTAATTCACCAATACAATAAAATTCATTTGAACTCAAAATAATCCCAGAAGTATTGAAAAGATGTTTAGGACTCGTCCTGAACACTTCCTCAATATGACGAGATGTTTTAGAAGAACAATTGAGTTTAATTGTTCTTTGATGAAGAAAATCATCCTTAAACAAAACACAAGAACCTAGACGTCATAGGAGATGACTAGCAATAGGATTAGGAATTTGGTAGACAACAAAAACCCTTCTCTTAGCTTTACCTAGGTACTTGTTGAAATATTTAAATGCCTTAACATGTGTTTTAAGTGCAGCTTGGGATGACGTGAAGACCCTCCAGGTACGCTTTTATTTTATTGCAATTTACTTTGTTGCAATTTACTTGCATGCATTGTACTTTACTTTTTTTAGCATGATAAACAACAACTGTTGCATGAAAACCAAAACCTATAGGATAGCCACAAAACTGAAACCAGAACTAAATTAAAAGTCACCACAAGATAAAACTCACCGCCACAACATTCCAAAATATAAAAAAACTCAAAATTTAATTACAAACAGAACAACAAAACTACAATTGCAACTAAATTAAAACGTCTCATTGAATGATCGGGAATACCTCGGATGATGTAACCCACGTGTTGCTAACGGGATTTCCCACGGTCTAAATGAAAGTGTGGAACTCATTCAGTTGAGTTTAGCAAATTCATCTGGACTAAGTGAATTCGATGAAAATAATGGTGCCGGGATGACAGAACCGTGGGATCTTAATCGGTTCTGTTTAAATAACTTTAAGATTTGTTTTTATTAAGATACTAAAGACACTTGGATTTTAAGATTTTCTCTAAAACAAGACACTTTTCTCATCCCCTGATTTTCACCTTCTAAAATTAAACCTCTGCAACAACAAGGAGCTTGGAGCATGGTGGGCAGCACGACCATCGTCATCAGCAAAACTCGGATCTACACCAGCTAAACCTTCCTTAGAATTAAATAACCAAGCCATAGGACTTCGAGGTAGCTTTCCTAGTGCAACATAAATCCTCAACTTTTTCGTTAGGCATTTGCATAATCATGTTATGCAAATTAAGCCCTAACTGGTCTTAGGACTCCGAGGTAGTCGTTTGGCACGACATAAACCCTCACATCATCGAGGCTATTTGTATGATCATGTCATACGAATATAATTCCTAATTAACTAAAATCGGCAGGATTATAACATGAAATAATTCTCTCAAATTGAAGCCACATGATAGGATAGCTGGGAAGTCACCGAAGTTCACTTCGGGTCCGTGACATCCCCTACTTCTCTTCTTTTGATTCCCTAAAATAACTGTTCCAAATTTGAGCTATTCACTATTGAAATTTCCAAAATCCAATCCTTTAAAACCTTAAACTTTGAAATTCTTGAGAGCAAAACCACTGATCATTATCGAGAGTTTTCTTAAATGATTCCCGTCATTTAAGATGTAATTAACTATAGGGGCTTGCCCTTATAAGGAACTTTAAGAACCCAGGTAATATAAACCCTGCTTAATTTCTTTGTATTAAGCAGGGGAACTTGTCGGCTTATAAAATTGGTTCGCATACCAAACGGATGTCACAAATCTTCTAGTTTATTTAATCGAGCCCCATCATCAAGCAGTGTGTCTATTCTTCGGGATAGATACACGGTTTGTGATGCGGTGCTCGTTTATATAAACTATTTGGGATGTGAGATCGGCTTGATTTCATATCTTAAAATTTTTAAATTTAAAATTATTTTCAAAATCAAATACTACTTTCTAAATTATATATATATTTAAATTAAATTTAAGATTTAAATTTTGCCGACAATTTCTGTAGGCGACCCCTTTTCAAAAATACAACACTCAACCTAAAAATATGCCGACAATTTCTGTCGACTCCACTGGGGACTAGTTCCTCTCTCCATTTTGATCAGATGGTTTTGCTTTCATAAATCGGTAGTGTATCCATGTCCCTAATGGAGCAAACTACCATTCTTCCGTTGGAATACCCCGTTCATTTCTGTCTTGAACGAGTATAGCCAACTCCTCTCGGATTTAGGAGCCACTGTTTAGACACCCCTAAACGGAGAGGTTCTGAGACCCTTTTACCTCCTTTCTAAGGTGGGGTGGACCCCCAATAGGTGTTAGTTTTAGGAGCGATCCTTCGAGTCGAGAAGTCTTGCATAAGACTTTCTCTTCCTTTCCAATTCTAAATCGGGCCCTTTACCTTTTCTATAACCTTTTCCCTTTAATCGTTTTGTTCCTAACAAACAAATCCTCTAATAA
>JAKZJZ010000024.1:250000-292500 GCA_022702705.1 Papilionanthe hookeriana x Papilionanthe teres
ATATTTTAAGTATAATATATTATTAATAAATATAATTTAACTATAAAATTATTTAATAATTAAAAAAAATTATAAATAACTAAATAAATATATATATATATATATATATATATATATATATATATATATATATATATATATATATATATATATATATTTTATATAAATTTATTTAACATTATTTTTTAGTTTTAAATATTTTAAGTATAGTATATTATTTATAAATATAATTTTATTATAAAAATATTTAATTGTTAAATAAATTATAAATATATATATATATATATAGATTATTTTAAATGTTTTAAGTATAGTTTATTATTTATAAATATAATTTAATTATAAAAATATTTAATAGTTTAGTAAATTATAAATAAAAATATATTTATGTATATATAAATATAAATATATATATATATATCTATATATATATATATTTTTATATAAATTTATTTAATATTATTCTTTTATTTTAAATATTTTAAGTATAGGATATTATTTATAAATATAATTTAATTATAAAAATTTTAATAGTTAAATAAATTATAAATAATTATATATATATGTGTATATATAAATATATATATATATATATATATATATATATATATATATATATATATAATTTTATATGATATTATTTTTTATTTTAAAATTTTTAAGTATAAGTATATTATTTATAAATATTATTTAATTATTAAAATATTTAATAGTCAATTTTTGACTTAATGACCAATTAATGACCAAATAAGTCAATCTCTGACCAAAAAGTTAATTTTTGTCAAAATAATCAATCCTTCTCCCAATGACAAACAAATTGACCCAACAGAACAACTTTTGACCAAAATGTCAATTTTGGTCAAAATAGTCAATTTTTGACCTAATGACCACCCATTAACCCAACAGGTCAACTTTTGACCAAAAAGTCAACTTTGGTCAAAATGGTCAATTTTTGACCTAATGACCTACCCGACTGACTCCAATATATCAAATTTCGACCAAAAAGTTTTCTTCGATCAAAATGGTCAAATCTCGACCCAATTACCAACTCATCGACAAAATAAGTCAACTTTTTACCAAAAAGTCAACTTCGGTCAAAATGGTCAATTTCTCGACCCAATGCCACCCCATCGACCCAATGGGTAAACTTTTGACAAAAAATTTAATTTTGGTCAAAATAATCAATTTTTGACATAATGACCAATTTTAGACCCAATAAGTTAATATTTGACCAAAAAGTCAACTATGGTCAAAATGATCAATCTTTAACCCAATGAACAACCCATTGACCCAATAGGTAAACTTTTGACCAAAAAGTCAACTTTGGTCAAAATGATTAATTTTTGACCCAACGACCAACACATCGACCCAAAGAGTCAATGTTCGACCAAAAATCAATTTTGGACAAAATAACTAATTTTCGACCTAATGACCAATTATTAACCCAAGAAGTCAATCTCCGACCAAAAAGTCAACTTTGGTCAAAATGGTCTTTCCTCGACCTAATGACCAACCCATCGACCTAAGTAGTCAACTTTCGACAAAAAGTCATCTTTGGTCAAAATGGACAATTCCCGATCCAATGACCACCCCATCGACCCAACGAGTTAACTTTCGACAAAAATTCAATTTTGTCAAAATAATCAATTTTCGACCAAATGACCAATAATCGACCCGAGTAAGCTAATCTCCGACCAAAAAGTCAACTTTGATCAAAATGTTCAATCTTTGACCCAATGACAAACCCATCGACCCAATAAGTGAACTTTCGACCAAAAAGTCAACTTTTGTTAAAATAGTCAATTTTCGACCAAATGACCAATAATCGATCCGATAAGCCAATCTCTGACCAAAAAGTCAACTTTGATCAAAATGTTCAATCTTCGACCCAATGACAAACCCATTGACCCAATAGGTGAACTTATGTTAAAAATATTTAATAGTCAATCTTTGACCCAATGACCAACCCATTGACCCAATAGGTTAAATTTTGACCAAAAAGTCTACTTTGGTCAAAATGGTTATACCTTGACCCAATAACCAACTCATTGACCCAATATGTCAACTTTTGACTAAAAAGTCAATTTTGGTCAAAATAGTCAAATTTTGACTTAATGACCCCCCATTAACAAAATAGGTCAACTTTTGACCAAAAAGTCAACTTTGGTCAAAATGGTCAATTTTTGACCTAATGACCAACCCGCTGGCCAAATTGGTCAAATTTGACCAAAAAGTCCACTTTTTGGTCAAAATAGACAATTTTTGACCTAATGACCAATTATTAACCCAATAAGTAAATCTTTGACCAAAAAGTCAACTTTAGTCATAATTGTCAATCCTTGACCCAATAACCAACGCACTAACTCAATAGATCGACCTTTGACTAAAAAGTCAATTTTGGTTCAAATAGTAAATTTTGACATAATTACCAATTATTGACCCATTAGGTCAACTTTTGAACAAAAAAGTCAATTTTCGACCTAATGACCACCTCATTGACCCAAAAGGTCAACTTTTGACCAAAAGTCAAATTTGGTCAAAATGATCAATTTCTGACCAATGACCTAAATGTCAACTTTGGTGAAAATGTTCAATCCTTCATCCAATAACCAACCAATTGACGCAATTTGTTACCTTTTTACTAAAAAGTTAACTTTGGCCAAAATGGTTAATCCTTGACCCAATGACCAACCTATTGACCCAATAGGTCAACTTTTGACTAAAAAGTTAATTTTGCTCAAAATTGTCAATTTTTGACCTACAGACCGCTTCATTGACCTAAATAAGTCAAATTTCGACCAAAAGACAACTTTGGTCAAAATAGTCAATCCTTAACCCAATGACTAACTCATCGATCTAATAGGTCAACTTTTGATTAAATGATCAATTTTGATTAAAATAATCAATTTTTTACTTAATGACCAATTTTCGACCCAAGCAAACCAATCTTCGACCAAAAAGTCAACTTTGGTCAAGATGGTTAATCTTCGACTTTATGCTCAACCCATCAATCTAATAGGTCATCTTTTGACCAAAAAGTTAACTTTGGTCAAAATGGTCAATCCTCGACCCAATGACCAACCCATCGGCCTAATAAGTCAACATTTGACCAAAAAGTCAATTTTGGTCAAAATAAACAATTTTTGAATTAATGACCCAATAAGTCAATCTTCGACCAAAAAGTTAACTTTAGTCAAAATGGTCAATCCTTCGATCCAATGACAAACCCATTGACCCAATAAGGTCAACTTTTGACCAAAAAGCCAATTTTGGTCAAAATAGTCAATTTTTTAATTAATGACCAATTATTGACCCAATAAGTTAATCTCTAACCAAAAAGTGAACTTTGGTCAAAATGGTCAATCCTTGACCCAATGATAAACCCATTGACCCAATATTTTTATTTATAATTTATAAATAATATACTATACTTAAAACATTTAAAATAAAAAAATACTTATATATATATATATATATATATATATATATATATATATATATATATATATATATGTATGTATGTATATATTTATTTATTTATTTATTTATATATACATATATTTATATTTTATTTATAATTTATTTAACTATTAAATATTTTTATATTTAAATTATATTTATAAATAATATACTATACTTAAAATATTTAAAATAAAAAATAATATTATATAAATTTATATATATATACATACCATTTTGACCAAAGTTGACTTTTTGGTCAAAAGTTGACCTATTGGGTTAATGGGTGGTCATTAGGTTAAAAATTTACTATTTTGACCAAAATTAACTTTTTGGTCAAAAGTTGTCCTGTTGGGTCAATGTGTTTGTCATTGGGTGAAGGATTGATTATTTTGACAAAAATTAACTTTTTGGTCAGAGATTGACTTATTTGGTCATTAATTGGTCATTAGGTCAAAAATTGACTATTAAAACCAAGATTGAATTTTTGGTCAAAAGTTAACCCATTGGGTTAACGGGGAGGTCATTGGGTCAGAAATTGACCATTTTGACCAAAGTTAACTTTTTGGTCAAAAGTTGACATATTTGGCCAATGTGTTGGTAATTGGATCAAGAAGTTGACCATTTTTACCAAAGATGACTTTTTGGTCAAAAGATGACCTATTGGGTCAATGGGTTGGTCATTGGATCAAAAATTGTCCATTTTGACCAAAGTTGACTTTGTGGTCAAATGTTGACTTATTGGGTCAATGGGTGGTCATTTGGTCAAAAATTGACTATTTTGACCAAAATTGGCTTTTGGTCAAAAGTTTACCTATTGGGTCTATGGGTTTGTCATTGGATCAAGGATTGACCATTGTGACTAAAGTCAATTATTTGGTGAGAGATCGACTTATTGGGTCAATAATTGGTCATTAATTCAAATTTTTTATTTTGACCGAAATTGACTTTTTGGTCAAATGTTGACTCTATTAGGCCAATGGGTTGGTCATTGGGTCAAGGATTGATCAATTTGACCAAAGTTGACTTTTGGTCAAAAGATGTCCTATTGGGTCAATGGGTCGGGCATTAGGTCAAAAGATTAACCATCTTGACCAAAGTTGACTTTTTGGATGTAGATTGGTTTACTGGGTCAAAAATTGGTCATGAGGTCAAAAATTGACTATTTTAATCAAAATTGACTTTTTGGTCAAAGTTGACATATTGGGTCAATGGGTTGGTCATTGGGTTAAGGATTGACAATTTTGACCGAAGTTGTCTTTTGTTCAAAATTTGACCTATTTAGGTCAATGAGGCGGTCTGTAGGTCAAAAATTGACAATTTTGAGCAAAATTAACTTTTTTGTCAAAAGTTGACCTATTGGGTCAATAGGTTGGTCATTGGGTCGAGGATTAACTATTTTGGCTAATGTTGACTTTTTATACAAAAGTTAACAAATTGGGTCAATGGGTTGGTCATTGGATGAAAGATTGACCATTTTCACCAAAGTTGACATTTAGGTCATTTTGTCAGAAATAGACCATTTTGACCCAATTTGTCTTTTTGGTTAAAAGTTGCCCTTTTGTGTCAATGAAGTGGTTATTAAGTAAAAAATTGCCAATTTTGACCAAAATTGACATTTTTATTCAAAAGTTGACCTATTGGGTCAATAATTGGCAATTATGTAAAAAATTTGTTATTTTGACCAAAATTGACTTTTTGAATAAAAGTCAATCTATTCGGTTGGTGGGTTGGTTATTGGGTCAAGGATTTACCATTTTTACCAAAATTATCTTTTTGTTCAAAGGTTGACATGTTGGGTCAATGGGTTTGTCATTGGGTCAACAATTGATAATTATGACCAAAGTTGACTTTTTGGTCAGAGATTTACTTATTGGGTCAATAATTGGTCATTAGGTCAAAAATTGTCTATTTTGACCTAAAAAGTTGAATTTTCAGTCAAAATTTGACCACTTTAGTCAATGGGTTGATCGTTGGGTAAAAAATTGACCATTTTGACGAAAGTTGACTTTTTGGTCAAAAGTTGACCTATTTGGTCAATGAGTGGTCATTAGGTCAAAAATTGACTATTTTGACCAAAATTGACTTTTTGGTCAAAATTTGACTTATTGGGCAATGGGTTTGTCGTTGGATCAATCATTGACCATTTTGTCCAAAGTTGACTTTTTGGTCAGAGATCGACTTATCGGGTCAATAATTGGTCATTAATTCAAAAATTAACTATTATGGTCATTAGGTCAAAAATTAATTATTTTGACCAAAATTAAATTTTTAATCAAAAGTCGAGCCATTGGGTCAACGCGGAGGTCATTATGTCAGAAGTTAACCATTTTGACTAAAATTAACTTTTTTGGTCAAAAGTTGACCTATTTTGGTCAAAAGTTGACTTATTGGTCAAAAGTTAACTTATCATTTGACCAAAGTTGACTTTTTGGTCAAAAGTTGACTTATTGGGTCAATTGATGGTCATTCAGTCAAAAATTGACTATTTTAACCAAAATTGACTAATTAGACAAAAGTTGAACTATTGGGTCAATGAGTTTGTTATTGGGTTAAGGATTAAATATTTTGACCAAAGTTGACTTTTTGGTCAAAGATTAACTTATTGAATGAATAATTGGTCATTAGATCAAAAATTAACTATTTTGACAAAAATTTACTTTCTGGTCGAAAACCGACCTGTTGGGTCAATGGGTTGGTCTTTGGGTCAATGGGGTGATCATTGGGTCAGAAATTGGCCATTTTAACCAAAGATTACTTTTTGGTCAAAAGTTGAGCTATTTTGACTAAAATTGAATTTTTGCTCAAAAGTTAACCTATTGGGTCAACGGCGTGGTCATTAGGTCAGATATAGACTATTTTGACCAAAGTCGACTTTTGGTCAAAAGTCGATCTATTCGGTCAATGAGTTGGTAATTGGGTCGAAGAATCGACCATTTTGATCAAAGATGACTTTTTGGTCAAAAGTAGACCTATTGGGTCAATGGGTTGGTCATCGGGTTAAAAATCGACCATTTTAACCAAAGTTGACTTTTTGGTCAAAAGTTGACTTATTTGGTCAATGAGTTTGTAATTGGGTCAAGAATTAATCATTTTTGACCGAAGATGACTTTTTGGTCAAAAAGTTGATCTCAGTGGGTTGGTCATTGTGTTAAAAATTGACCATTTTGACCAAAGTTGACTTTTTGTTCAAAAGCTGACCTATTGGGTCAAAGAGTGGTCATTGGGTCAAAAAATGACTATTCTGGACCAAAAATAAGTATATTATTATTTAATATAATTTAAATATAAAAAAATTGAATAGTTAAAAAAATTATAAATATATATATATATATATATATATATATATATATAATATTATTTTTTTATTTTAAATATTTTAAGTATAAGTAAATTATTTATAATTATAATTTAATTATAAAAATATTTAATAGTTATATAAATTAAAAAAATTATAAATATATATATATATATGTATATATATATATATATATATATATATATATATATATATATATATATATATATATATATATATATATATATATATATATATATATATATATATATATATAT
Source organism: Papilionanthe hookeriana x Papilionanthe teres (assembly GCA_022702705.1). NCBI lineage: Eukaryota > Viridiplantae > Streptophyta > Magnoliopsida > Asparagales > Orchidaceae > Papilionanthe > Papilionanthe hookeriana x Papilionanthe teres. The sequence goes on from JAKZJZ010000024.1 coordinate 257,036, forward strand.
ATATATATATATATATATATATATATATATATATATATATATATATATATATATATATATATATATAAATTTTTATTATATTATTTTTTTTATTTTAAATATTTTAAGTATAGTGTATTATTTATAAATATATTTTAATTATAAAAATATTTAATAATTAAATAAATTAAAAATAAAAATATATACGAGTTTATATAAATCTTTATATATAATATATTATTTTTATTTTAAATATTTTAAGTATAATATATTATTTTTAAATATAATTTAATTATTAAAATATTTAATAGTTAAAAAATTTATAAATATATATATCATATATATATATATATATATATATATATATATATATATATATATATATATATATATATATATATATATATATATATATATATATATAAATTTATATAATATTTAATTTTTTATTTTGAAAACTTTAAGTATAATGTATGATTTATAAATAGTGTATTATTTATAAATAGTGTATTGTTTATAAATATAATTTAATTATAAAAATATTTAATAATTAAATAAATTAAAAATAAAAATATATATAGGTTTATATAAATCTTTATATATAATATATTATTTTTATTTTAAATATTTTAAATATAATATATTATTTTTAAATATAATTTAATTATAAAAATATTTAATAGTTAAAAAATTTATAAATATATATATATATATATATATATATATATATATATATATATATATATATATATAAATTTATATAATATTTAATTTTTTATTTTAAAAATTTTAAGTATAGTGTATGATTTATAAATATAATTTAATTATAAAAATATTTAATAATTAAATTAATTATAAATAAATATATATAGGTATATATAAATATAAATATATATATCATATTTATATATATAATATTATTTTTTTATTTTAAATGTTTTAAGTATAGTATATTATTTATAAATATAATTTAATTAAAAAAATAATTAATAATAAAATAAATTATAAATAAAAAAATATATATATATATATATATATATTTAGGGGAAAGAGTGACTCACGGCTCCCTATGTGTTAATATGGAAAAAATTAGTACAAAAGGGGGGAGGGGAGGTGGAACCCCAAATCTAAAGAAATCAAAAAAATACATTTAAACGCACTCGTAGAGGTTGCACCTCCCACAGTACAACTCCACGCAACCTAGAAAACGAAACAAAACGCCAAAATGGATTACAAACCAGGCCAAACAATAATACAAACATCGTTCGAGCCTCTCATAACCTTGTAACAATGAAAAACAAAAATCCAGAGCAAACTCAATAAAATGTGCCGAACATCCATAGGTAGCTTCGAACCTGCAGAAAAATACTAGAACCAAACTGACAACAACAAGGAGATAGCACGTATGGGAGGATAGGTATTGCAAGTAGATTCCACATCGACTAGGAAGCCTAATCAGGCAATATCCATATAAATTATGCATATAAATATGAAATGGGAGCAAAAATTAGAGGCAGAAAACTGAGATAGAAATACTGAAAATCATCTATATTAACCCCATGTCCAAAAAATGATATGTTGAGTGCAATGGAGCAATTAGTTTAACAATGTAAAAGCAAACCCCACCCCAAATATAATCTGGAACAGTAAACAACATGCGATAACCTTAAAGTTCTCAACACCATAAATACAGCCCGGATGAAATTATATTATTTTTATATTTTAAATGTTTTAAGTATAGTTTATTATTTATAATTATAATTTAATTTAAAAAATAATTAATAATTAAATACATTATAAATAAAAATATATTTATAGTTATATATAAATATTTATTTATATATATATATATATATTATTTTTTTATTTTAAATGGTTAAAGTATAGTATATTATTTATAAATATAATTTAATTATAAAAAACTATTAAATAAATTATAAATAAAAAAATATATTACAACAAGTACCGTGACTCAACATGTTTGATATAGACAATGCCAAACAAGTTGGCACACCTATGGGCAATCACTTCAGACACAACAAGAATCAATTACCCAAGTTAGAGGACAAACGAGACCACATGAGTGAGGTTCCTTACGCCTCGCTTATAGGTTAAATTATGTATGTTATGGTTTGCACAAGACCGGATATTGCCTAATGCGAAGAGAGTTGTGCGCAGATACATAAGTAACCCAGAGAAGGAACATTGGAAAACTGTGAAGTGGATCTTGATATATCTAAAGGGCTCTACAGAAACCTGCTTGTGTTTCTCAGAAAAACGTTTAGAGGCACTAGGCTACGTTGATGCTGATCTAGCTAGAGATATTGATAACCGAAGGAGTACTACGGGGTATGTTTATACTTTTGGTGGCACTAAAGTGCTATGGGGCTCTAATCTACAGAAAAAAGTTTCTTCGTCTACCACATAAATTAGGCATATTACAGTGTCAGAGGTTGCAAAGGAGATGATATGACTACAAGACTTCTTGGAGGAATTGGGTAAAAATAATCAAAATGGCACTCACAGTGATGGTTAAATCGTCATATTCCTTGCCAAGAATCCAATATTTTAATCCAGGACTAAACACATTCAGATCAGGTATCACTTCATTCAATCATTGTTAGAAGACGGACAATTGCTACTTAAGAAAATTTGTGGAAGCAAGAACCGTGCTGATAATATATATTTATAAATTTATATAATATTATTTTTTTATTTAAAGTATTTTAAGTAAATTATATTATTTATAAATATAATTTAATTATAAAGTTAACTTTTTGGTCAAAATTTAACTAATTTGGCTAGCGGGTTGGTCATTGGGTAAAAAATTGGCCATTTTGACCAAAGTTGACTTTTTGGTCAAAAGTTGACCTATATGGTTAATGGTGGGTCATTAGGTCAAAATTTGACTATTTTGACCAAAATTGACTTTTTGGTTAAAGGTTGACATATTAGGTCAATGGGTTGGTTATAGGGTCAAGGTTTGACCATTTTGACCAAAGTTGACTTTTTGGTCAAAAGTTAACCTATTGGGTCAATGGGTTGGTCATTGGGTCGGAAATTGACCATTTTAACTAAAGTTAACTTTTTGGTCAAAAGTTCACCTATTGGGTCAATGGGTTTGTCATTGGGTCGAAGATTGACCATTTTGACCAAAGTTGACTTTTTAGTTAGAAATTGGCTTAGTGGGTCAATTAATGGTCATTTGGTCAAAAATTGACTATTTTGACCAAAATTAATTTTTTTGTCAAAAGTTAACCCATTGGGTCAATGGGGTGGTCATTGGATCAGAAATTGACCATTTTGACCAAAGATGACTTTTTGTCAAAAGTTGACCTACTTGGTCAATGGGTTGGTCATTAGGTCGAGGATAGCTTCATTTTGACCAAAGTTGACTTTTGGTCGAGAGATCGGCTTACTTGGGTTAATAATCGGTCATTAGGTTAAAAATCGACTATTTTGACCAAAATTGATTTTTTGGTCAAACGCCGACCTACTGGGTCAATGTGTTGGTCGTTGGGTCAAAAATTGATCATTTTGACCAAAGTTGACTTTTTGGTCAAAAGTTGACCTATTGGGTCAATGGGTTGGTGTCGGCATATTTTTAGGTTGTGTTTTGAAAAGGGGTCGCCTACAGAAGTTCTCGGCAAATTTTTTAGGTTTTAAATTTAATTTAAATATATATATAATTTTAGAAAGTCGTATTTGATTTTGAAAATAATTTTAAATTTGAAAATTTTAAGATATGAAATCAAGCCGATCTCGCATCCCAAATAGTTTATATAAATGAGCACCGCATCACAAACCGTGTATCTATCCAGAAGAATAGACACACTGCTTGATGATGAGGATCGATTAAATAAACTAGAAGATTTGTGACATCCGTTTGGTCTGCGAACCACTTTTATAAGCCGACAAGTTCCCCTGCTTAAGATAAAGGAATTAAACAGGGTTTAGATTACCTGAGTTCTTAAAGTTCCCTATAAGGGCAAGCCCCTATAGTTAATTACATCTTAAATGATGGGAATCACTTAAGAAAACTCTCGATAATGATCAGTGGTTTTGCTTTCAAGAATTTCAAAGTTTAAGGTTTTCAAACAATTGGACTTTGGAGATTCAAAAGGGATTGGCTCAAATTTGGAACAGTTATTTTAGGAATCCAATGGAAGAAAAGTAGGAGAAGCTGAGGATCCAAGTAGAATCTTGGCGACTTCCCAAACTATCCTATTGTTTGGTTTCAATTTGGAAATTTAATTAATGTTTCAATCTTGCCAATTTTAATTAATTAGGACTTATGTTTGTATGACATAATCATACAAATAGCCTCGAAGATGTGAGGGTTTGTGTCGTACCGAACGACTACCTCGGAGTCCTAAGACCGGTTAGAGCATAATTTGCATAACATGATTATGCAAATGCCTAACGAAGAGTTGAGGATTTATGTTGCACTAGGCAAACTACCTCGAAGTCCTATGGCTTGGTTATTTAATTCTAAGAAAGGTTTTGTCGAAGTAGACCCGAGTTTTGCTGATGACGATGGCCGTGCTACCCATCATGCTCCAAGCTCCTTGTTGTCGCAAAGGTTTAGTTTTAGAAGGTGAAAATCAGGAGATGAGAGAAGTGTTTTGGTTTAGACATCTTAAAGTCCAAATATTTTTAATTTTTTTAAATAAAACAAATCTTAAAATTGTTTAAACAGAACCGATTAAGATCCCACAGTTTCGTCATCCCGGCACCGTTATTTTCATCGAATTCACTTAGTCCAAATGAATTTGCTAAACTCAATTGAATGAGTTCCACACTTTCATTTAGACCATGGGAAATCCCTTTAGCAACACGTGGGTTACATCATCCGAGGTATTCCCGATCATTCAACGAGACATTTTAATTTAGTTGCAATTCTAGTTTTGTTATTCTGTTTGTGATTAAATTTTGAGTTGTTTTATATTTTGGAATGTTATGGCGGTGAGTTTTATCTTGTGGATACTTTTAATTTAGTTTTGGTTTTAGTTTTGTGACTATCCTAAAGGTTTTAGTTTTCATGCAACAATCTTGTTTAACATGCAAAAAGGGTAAAGCACAATGCATGTAAGTAAACTGCAATAAAGTAAATTGCAATAAAATAAAAGCGTACCTGGAGGGTCTTCCCGTCATCCCAAGCTGCACTTAAAACATATATTAAGGCATTGAAATATTTCAACAAGTACCTAGGTAAAGCTAAGGGAAGGTTTTGGTTGTCTACCAAAGTCCTAATCCTATAACTAGTCATCTCGTATGACGTCTAGGTTCTTGTGTTCTGTTTATGGATGATTTTCTTCATCAATGAACAATTAAATTCAATTGTTCTTCTAAAACATCTCATCATATTGAGAAAGTGCTTAGGACGAGTCCTAAACAACTTTTTCAATATTTCTGAGATTATTTTGAGCCCAAATAAATTTAGTTGCACAGGTGAATTAACCATCGAGAAGTTTAGTTAAGCTTTGTCTCTTGCTCAGTGAACTTAGGACATTTGATTATCCCATGAATGAAGTGACATCTCACTTAATACTCCATTTAAGAGTTATAATAATTAAAGCTTTTAGGGGCAAGTTAGTTTGTTGAGAATTTTAATTATTCTTAATTTGAAGTTTGAGTTAAAAGTTTAAAGTTATTTGGTTTAATTATGAGATTTTAATCAATAATTTTAAGTTTGAAATAGTGTTCAAATTATTTTTTGGTTTAAATTTTTATACTTTAAGTAATCTTAATATTTTGAATTTGTTTTACTTTTATTATTGAATGATGTTAATTTAATATAATTTAAATCTGATATAATTGAATTTAACTTAATTTAATTTATTTTAATTTCAATATTTTAAATTTAATTTAATTTAATTGTTAAAATGTTAATTTAATTTAATTTTAATTTTAATTTAACTTTTACTTAATTTAATTTAATTAAATTTAAATTTAATTTAATTGTTAAACCACTTAATGTTTTGAGCTTTCCTTTAATTTAAGGGTTATTATTTTTTTAATTATCTTAATTAAGAGTTAAATATTATTGAAGTGATTTATTTAGGGATTTTTTTTATTAAAGAATTAATATCCTCTCAAGTTATATCCCTATTTTTAATAATTCAAATTTTCATTAATCTTCCGAAATTTAAATTTGTTTAAATAATTAAAGTTTCTTTTTTTTTTAGTTTATTAAAAGTGATTAATGGGTTCCTACCCTTTTAATTTTCCTAAGTTTCAATCATCCAAGAAAAATAAAATCATATATTTTACCCTCCAATTTTAATTAAACCTAAAATTTTAATAAAGGGGTTTAAATTTTTTAATTACCTTTAGGCCCTTTTAGGCTTATTTATTTCATAACTCACTAAATTGAGTTCAAATGAACTTGAAATTTTTATCTCACTTCACTCATATGTCAATTAAGACATTAGAGGAGAAAATGTGATTTTTCTAAATTTAATTTATTTATATAAATATTTTTAGTGAAAAATAGGGATTTTCAATGGAAATTCAACAACATGACCAAGGAAAGGTTTCTATCCTTAAGAAAATTATGAAATGTTCCTAATGACCAGAGGACCACTTGGACCAATTTTAGTGATTTTTAGAATTATATTTTATTTATTATAATTATTTTGAATTTTGGAGTCTTAATTAATTATAAAATAAAATTAAAGTTGAAAAATGGATTTTATATTTTTCTTGAATCTCTCTAACCTCAACGAGTTCATAGAAAACAAATTTTACAGTTTTCTGAATTTTCTTTGATTTATTGGAATTAATTTAGTGAGAAGGTTAGAAAACACATTTTTTAATATTAAAAATTGTTTTAAGCATTTAAAATTCAATATCTTTACTTAGAGACTTGGGAAAAATATTTAGTTTGTTCCTAAGTGATTAGGAGTCAAAATGTGACATTTTTATGATTTTTAATTTTTTTGTGACTTTTAATATTGTTTAATTATTTAAATATTAAAATATCATTAAAAGTGAAAAATTTTAGAAAATTCCAATTTTAATTTTTATAAACTCCCCTGATATTAGAGAGCCCACAAAACCAATTTGGTGAATTTTTTAAATATATTTTTGAAGTTATGAATTTTTTAAGTTTAATTTTGATCATGTGGCTTAATTAATCCATTTAGTGGGGCTAAACATTTCCAATTGACTTCAAATATTTATGTGAGGTCCCTCTAATCCTAAAGATCAGTGGAGAATTATTTTCAAGTTATTTTAATGTGTGGTTAACCCTAATTAATTAAAGATCAGTTTTAAGTAATTAGGCCAATTAGGATTAATCTTAATGAATTAACCCAAGATATAATTATCATAGGGTCCTCTGGTCCTAAGAAACTTGCTCAAATTTTTTCTGAAATTTATTGAACAACATGCTAATTATTGGAATTAAAATACCAAAAATAGTGATCTAAACTTGAAAAATACATAACTTTCCATAGAGATGGCCTCTGACCTTGAAAAATTCAAAGAATGTCCCAAGATCAGAGACTTCAAATGCCCTATGGTCTCATGCCATGGTGAATTGTCTATGCAAATGAAGAATCAAAATACTGAAATAAGTAAATAATTAATTAAAAATAAAATACTCATCAAAATAACTTGATTTCTTTTCCACATTATTCTCCTCTGCTCACTGAGCAAGAGAGTATTTTTAGTTTATTTTTATGATTTTTCTACACAAAGATATGGATTTTCTAAGTTATGGGTATTTAAATAAATAAAAAAATCCATATTTTTCTACTTATCCACGCGGCACCGCGTCAACCTCGGCAGCTCCGAAAGCCCAAGCGTCGCGCTCCCATTCGCCGCCGCCATCTAACTCAGTGCTCCAGGGGCCCGCGGTTCATGTAACATTCTCTGGTCCGGCACAATCTGGACCGTTCACTCGATACACGCTCGATCGGACGACGCCTGGTCATCGTCTACGACTGGTTTGCACCCGTGACCATCCACACTAAAACCCTAAGAACTCTCTCATTTCTCAATGGATTTTCGTGTTCTTATGCTCTATGGATTCGTCTTGAAGAGACAAACACATCCATATGGTTTACATGCTATGAAATTAAGTAAACCAAAATGGAGAATCACTGGAAGCACGGGAGGGAGGAATGATCCATACCTTTGCTCTGAGAAGTGTAGCTTCAATTAGAGAGTTGTGTCACCTTTGATTGCACCCAAGGAAGCTCTAGATGAAGTCTCTGGCTCTGGGGAATTGTCTAAGTATGAAAGTGTCCACAGTTGATTTCAAAGCTTGGAGGCTGGAGCAAATGGGTGGCCTGGAGAGGGGGGGCTTTCACTGCGGAACTACTTCTCTTGGTCTTGTGCAGGTGTGGGTGAGTTTAATTTGGATTTGGTGGAGGTTTTAGAGATGTCCTGGTTCTGGGTTGAGAATTGAGCTCCAAAATTGAGCTCAATCAATGGGGTTTAGGGCTGGAGAGCAGTGGGGATCAATTGCTCTAGGTGAGGAGAAGGTCCTGGAGCAATTTTGGCAGAGTTTTGTTTAGGTCTGGTTCATCACCTTCTTTGGCCGAGAGGGTGTTGGGTTCAAATAGGCATGGCTGGAGGGCCTCCCAGGGGGGGTTTGATGCTTGGGATCAGCTGCTCTATGCAAGAGAAGAACAGCCATGGTGGCCATTTAGGTTTGGACAACTCAGCAAGGGGGAATTGAAAAAATTGGCTCACATGGAGCTCTCGGCCATGGCGTTTTCCGGTGACCCAGAAGGCTGGCCGGCAGGGTTAGGTCACCATCAGGGTCAGAGAGGTCAGGGCTGGAAGTTGGTGAGGTCAATTGAGGCTTGACATGTGTAAAGAGGTTTGATTTAAGTGGAATGGGGGAGAGAGTATTTTGGGCTTATTTTGGTCCAAGGCATGGTTTAGGCTAGGTGCACCTCCCCAAGGCTTGACTTTGGGCTGGGAGGAATCATTTGGGTCAGCCAAGAGAGAGTGGTGAGGTCTCTTTCCATGGTGAGGTGGCTAAGCTTGGTTTAGAGTGTCACATGAATATGGTTAAAAGGGCTTAATGAAGGATTAAGAAAGAGGCCCCCTCCATTTGCCATAAATGACATGGTGTGGTGTAAAGTGACTCCCATGGCTTGCATATGGCTTATGCATGGCTCCATGGCTTCATTTGGCTTGGGAAAAGATTTGGTCAATTTCATGAAAGGGGATTTTATGAATTTTGGCATTTTGGTGGAAATTTGGATGAAGCTTGATATGGAATGGTTTAATGATGATTTTGAAACTTAGGGGTTATATCAATTAAAGGTATGATGAGAAGAAATTGCCATATGGGCTTTAGAACCAATTTTGGGCTTTTGGATTTGGTGAGAATGGGCTTTTAGAATGGTTTAAGAAAGTGGGCTTTTAGATTTTAAAATGGACTTTTGGATGAAAGTTTTGTGAAGGACCATGCCAAATAAATGTTGGGTTTAGTTTAGGGATGTGTCATGAACATTTTAGAAAAGGTTTGAAATAATTTGGGGTTGAATTGGGTTTAATTTGGGCTTTTTAGTAAAGGGGCCAAAGTGGGTCAAATTGGGCTAACTTGGGCCAAGGTTGGGTTAAGGTTGGATTTTATACAAAATTAATGTTGAGAAATGTTCATGGGAGTGTCACAAACAGTTTCCAACTTTGGTTGGGCTTTAATTTTGGGATTTAGGCCCATTTGGGTTAGGTTTGGGTTTAGGCCAAAAATGAGGATTTTGACTTTGGGTTAGGCTTGGGTGGAGTTTAGGTTCACATTTGGGGCAATTCTTGTTAGTGTTTTGTTTGTGGGGATATTAGGAAGGTTTAGGAAAAGATTTGGGGTTAATTGAAGTTGAATTGGGTTGGTTTGGGCTAGGTTTAGGTCATGGGCTAAAATTGGGCTTTAGGCTTCAATTTGAAATTGGATCCAAATGTCAATCAAATTGGGCTTAGATTTGGTCTAAATTGACATTGGGGATATTGAATTGAAGTTTAGAATTGAATTAGACCAAAATTGAGGTCAATTGGGTTGGTTTAGTGGGACATTGGGTCCACTTGGGTTAAGAATGGGTCAAATTGGGGGTTTTGGTAAAAGTGGGTTAAATTGAAAAAATTGGCTTATGGTGTAGTTTAATAAAATGAAATTGGGAATATTTGGGATTTTCTGGAATTTTCTGGGATTTTTGAAATTTATGGATTTTTTGGTTTAGAAGGGCATTTTGGGTATTTAGAGGTTATTGGGGGGGGGGGGTATTTTTGGAGTTTTTTTGGTATAGTTGGCTAAAGATGATCAATTTAAGTGGGGGGAAATTTTTAGGATTGGTTTTGAGGAATTTTGGGTAATTTAGGCAATTTTGCAAATTTTGGGTAGTTTCAAGGACATTTGGTAGGTTTAGTGGGTGTAGGGCCCCGGGGGTCAAAAATTGAAATTTTGGAAAAATAAAGATTGATTAAGTTTGAGTAAAATGGAACCACTTTATTTAAGCCATAAAGCCATATCAAGCCCATAAGAGCCATGAGATGACTCACTTGAGGCATTCACTATGTTGTTCCTAACCCTCTTAGCCAAGGGCCTAGGGGTTAAGGTCCATCCATATGAATTACCCACATAAGTCAGGAAGTCAAGCTAGGTATGAATGGTTTTAGGATTGGAATGTGTGTGGAAGTGTAATGTGTGTGCAAGTCAACCCTCACTGCGACCGGAGCCACCGGTGGTAGTCCTAAGGCCAAAGAGTCCTATAGGGAACTCATCTTTTGAACCTCCACATTTGATTTTAACCCTCCAAGTGACTTGGGGGTTTACAATCAAACTTATGGGGTTTGCAGGGAGTTTAAGAGGTGTTTAAATTTCTAAGTGGTGGGTTTCATTTCTAGTCCTCTAAGATAGTCAATGAGAAGCCCTATGGCTAGATCCTGAGTACTAAGGAGAGAGAAGAGAAAAGACCACATAAAAAATGAGGTCAACAAATGGACCACCAATAGGTGTGGTGTGCCAACCAAGCACACCACGCGTATTGGTGTTGACTGAAGAGATCAACAAAACCAACACAGACGTCCAAGTGACACACTTAGAACAGAGTAGAAACAAATTTCCGCTGGGGAGTATTGAGTATATCTCCAAGACTGGAGATCCCTGAACTCTCGCTGGGGAAAAGAGAAGGAGGTGAATTACAAATCATAAGATCTGGGGAAATTCGATTTAGATTTCATTTCATTTTCTATTCCGAATTTTTTTTTTAATGTGTGAGTTTAGATTCCGATTTGTTCTGAGTTTCAATTTCGATTGAGGTTTAATTCAAAATTAATTCAAGGAAATCTGGATTTGAAATGAGAATTGGAACCTAGGTTCCAACCTCGGGATTGCGAAGAGAACTGGAATTTAGGTGCCAGCCTCGGAGTGAGAATTGGAGTTTAAGTATCGATTGAAAAGGATGAGATTTAGAATTTAGGTACTTATCTCGAAAGTTTAAAGAGAACTGGAATCGGGTTCCAGCCTCAAAGGTCTAAAGAGAACTGAAATCTGGTTCCAGTCTCGAAGGTTTAATGAGAAATGGAAGCTGGTTCCAATCCCGAAGATTTAATGAGAAATGGAAACTGGTTCCAATCTCGAAGATTAAATGAGAATTGGAAACTGTTTCCAATCTCGAGGATTTAATGAGAAATGGAAACTGGTTCCAATCTCGAAGATTTAATGAGAAATGGAAACTGGTTCCAATCTCGAAGATTAATGAGAAATGGAAACTGGTTCCAATCTCGAGGATTTAATGAGAATTGGAAACTGGTTCCAATCTTGAAGATTTAATGAGAAATGGAAACTGGTTCCAATCTTGAAGATTTAATGAGAATTGGAAACTGGTTTCAATCTCGAGGATTTAATGAGAATTGGAAACTGGTTCCAATCTCGAAGATTTAATGAGAATTAGAAACTGGTTCCAATCTCGAACATTTAATGAGAAATGGAAATTGGTTCCAATCTCGAAGATTTAATGAAAATTGGAAACTGGTTCCAATCTCGAGGATTTAATGAGAAATGGAAACTGATTCCAATCTCGAGGATTTAATGATAATTGGAAACTGGTTCCAATCTCGAAGATTTAATGATAATTGGAAACTGGTTCCAATCTCGAAGATTTAATGAGAATTGGAAACCGGTTCCAATCTCGAAGATTTAATGAGAAATGGAAACTGGTTCCAATCTCGAGGATTTAATGAGAAATGGAAACTGGTTCCAATCTCGAGGATTTAATGAGAAATGGAAACTGGTTCCAATCTCGAAGATTTAATGTGAATTTAAAACTAGTTCCAATCTCGAGGATTTAATGAGAAATGAAAACTGGTCCCATTCTCGAGAATTTAATGAGAAATGGAAACTGGTTCCAATCTCAAAGATTTAATGAGAATTGGAAATTGGTTCCAATCTCGAGGAATTATCTATATGAAGAGGTACCCAATCCCATGCTATCAGAACCAAATCGAATCAAGTTCGTGGCTCCGTGTCAATAGAACTAGTCGATCCTCTAACACGCAGAGAAAAGATTTAAAAAGAACTGGTAAGTGAACCAAGTTGAAAAGACTCAACCTGGTGACAAGTCGAGGAAAAGATTCGAATTTCTGAAGAGTTTTAAACAGATTTCATTTTGAAGAATAATTGAAGGATTCAGATCGAAGAATTCATATTGAAGGATTCAGATCGAGATTCAAATTGAGATTCAAATTGAAGAATTAAGATTGAAATTCAATTTGAGATTCAAATTGAAGAATTCAGATTTATTTCATTCGTTTTGGTGATTCAATTTCAAAAATATTTAGAATTCGTATCAGTTTAGAATTTATTTTGACATTTAGATTCTTAAAAAAAGAAGTTCTCGTTTACTTTCATTTTCTCTTTATTCTTTGCTCAAAGTTCTTTTAATTTAATGGTGTTTCCCAGTCAATTCGTACAAAAAGAGGTGAAGGCAAAACATGACATGGTCACTTTCATTTCAATCTTGTTGAAAATACATCATACACCTTAATCCAAAACATGATGGTATTTTCTTTGAGAATTTAATATCTCATACAATCCATATAAATCCAAAACGGATTGCGTAAGATTCTTCAAGTTTCTTCTAAAAGCAGCTGTCAAAATCCATGTCTGAATAGTGAGATACATGGACAATAACATTACCTTCCAAGTCATCCTTGGCAGAAATGCCGTATGGATGTGCATTTGAGGTGTGATATCTCCTATGTAACTCACAGCTCATAAGGCCAGAGATTCTCTAACTCTGGATCTGGCTGGAAGTGGAAAGGCATTTTTCTATCATCCATCCTCCTGAAAGTAACAGAGATCCGCTCAACAGGCACCCCTGGAATGCAATGCTTTGCGATGTCCGCTCCATTCCCTTTTAATACCATGACGGAACCTACCGGTAGTGGTATCTCCACCGGCCCTCGAAACTCACCGGGCCTCGTTATTCGGAGGTCGGATCTCGAACATGATATTGCACTGGTTGACAAAAGACACTGTGCAGAAGGGTCTAACGAAATCATGATGATCTATGTGTGGAGGTATGCAGTCACCCTCCTTGTAGATGTTAATGATACAGCTGTTGGGTATGCAATCTGCAGGTAATACCCTTCATGTTATCATCCTCTTTACCATTCTTTTAATAACATTTGGTATCGGATCCACCTCACTATGACGGAGTATCCCTGGTGGATGTCCTTTTCTATCTACCGCGAAGTTGTAGCAACATCCGCACTGGATCGTGACTCTTCCTTTCCCTTGCATCCATTTCCGGGGTTCTAAATAAGTCTTTTCCCTCAGACGACCAGCTCGGCCCATTTTCTGGAGTTCAAATATGCAGTCTACAATTAGTTATTGTTCGTAATCTGAGAATACGTCTGTATGCAGCTCGAGGCCTTCTAAGATATTGATCCTCTTGCCTCCAATTCTCTCAAAGTATTCAAAAGTTCTTTTTTCTACATTCTGCATACTTTCTAACTCATATTCTGGAATTATCTGCAATCGGTGAGGTCTAGTAACGTACTGGGGAATGTATGGTTCCACCCCGACACGCTCTCCTGCATGTCTTGGCTCCTCGGGGATAGTCTCTGTCGAGACATCCTCCGGGGTTGCTTTCGCAACAAGACTCTTCAGAACTGGTGCATCTGTCTGGCGTCGTGGTACTATCTCCGTTTCTATTTTCCTCGGGATTTCTTTCATCCTTTCTGCTGTACTTGGAATTGACTTCCTCCTTTCTGGTTCCTGACGAACCAATCTCTTCGAAGCATTTGTACTGACGGTAGCGACTGTATCTTCGCGCTGATCTGCTGCCAGCTTAGTCAGCATCTTGCTAATGCGACGGTTCTTGTTTCTTCGCTGAGTGGCTGTGAGAGTGGCTCTCCTCACCTCTTGGATTTCTGTGGGCACGGCACTAACAAGCCTGCCCTCTGCTGTAGCAACAACAGACTTAACTTTCTTATCTTCTCCTGTTGCATGAGCGGCGTTTGCTTTTCTCTTTTTGATGGTAGATCGTTGATTTGATCCACCCAATTTCATCACTGTATGGCTGCGGAGTTCTTCCCGATCGATCGGGGTCCAATCATTTTCTTCATATTGTATCCCAGCTGGTGTGAAGTCAGAGTCAATCTCGATCACGGCTCCATCCCTCACCCTCTTTTCATCAAGTGCTAGACTCACGCCATTCTTAAAGTTCAGAACCAACCGCCCGTTCGACATTTCCCTGCTGAAAACAAGGAAAGGATCAGGGGTTGTACTAAGAACAAGAACAGTAGAAAAATATGTTTATTAATGACGAGTATTTATTCGTTTATTTTAAATTTAAATAGGAGTAGGAAAAGATCAAGAGAGATCAAGTGTGAGACTTGATTTAAAAGGAAGGATAAAGACTTCATTATCATACTTTCACATGTTTTCTTTTAACATATTTTTTTTTAACGATTTTCTTTATCATCAACTTTTTTTATTTATATTTTTGGGTTCGGACCCAGTCATAAGTAATTACTGTGCCCGTGCTTCTAGGGATGAGGATTCATCCTTCGAAACATCAGGTTGCGTAATACTTCTTTAGATATCGTCCATTAATTGGAAGTATAGGTCGTTCTCCACGGCAATTTACAAGCTGGTAGGAACCTCCTGAGTAAACTGTCTCGACCACGAATGGCCCTTCCCAAGTCGGTTCAAATTTACCACCTATCTTACGATGTGCAAGAATAGGTCTTCTGAGAACTAGAACCAAGTCACCGACTTTGAATGTCCTTGGACGGACCAATTTATCATGGGCCTGGATCATCTTGGCTTGATACAGTTCCAGATTCTGCTGCGCTGAAAGTCGTTTCCCTTCCAAGCTTTCTAATTCTTCTAGTCATAGTTTGGCATTCTTTTCTGTAGTAATTTTGTTTGCAACTGCAATTCTGAGAGAAGGAAGCTGAACCTCTAAGGGTAGAACGGCCTCGGACCCGTACACTAAGGCGTAAGGCGTAGACTGGGTGGGCATTCTGAAAGTCGTCCTGTAGGCCCATAAGGCTTCTAACAACTTCTCGTGCCAATTTCTCTTGTTGTCGTCCAAAGTTTTCTTTAAGATTTGGACGAGAGTTTTATTAAAAGCCTCGGCCAAGCCATTCGCTCTTGGGTAATAGATTGTTGAATAGCGTCAGTCGATCCCGTGTCTTCTGACAAAATTGATGATCTTTGTACTCTTGAATGCGGACCCGTTATCTGAGATAATTCTGCGCGGTACCCCAAAACGGTAGACAACTTGATTCTTGAAGAACTGTAGCACGTGATGTGCTTTCACTTCTCTGAGTGGTATAGCTTCTGCCCACTTAGAAAAGTAATTTGTAGCTGCAAGAATGAAGCGATGTCCTCTTGAAGAAGGCGGTTCTATCGGACCCACGATATCTGTGCCCCAACACTCAAATGGCCACGACGCGATTGTCGGATGTAGCACATTTGGAGGTTGATGTAGAACCACTCCATGCACTTGGCACTGGTGACAACTTTTGGCGACCTTCATGCAGTTGGTCATCATTGAGGGCCAGTAGTACCCTAGTCTTTTAATCTTCATTTTTATTTTCGGACCTGACTGATGAGCGCCACAAAGTCCTGAGTGTGCTTCTTTGACAATTTCATGAGCCTCGGACCCACTCAGACATCTTATACATCTGATCAAAAGAACTTCTGTATAACGTGTTGTTTATCAATGCGTAAGACATAGTTCTTTTCTTGATTTGATGGGCTACGGACTTATCTTCTGGTAGGTTTCCCGTTTGCAAGTAGTCTATTAGTGGCTGCCGCCAATCTTCTGTATTTTCTATCACTGCTGCAATTGATTCTTCTGCTTCTGATTTGTGTATTGTATCCTTGTCGAGCTGTGATAGAACCTGACGTCCCTGAACTGACACCTCAACTGACTCATCCTGCAAGCAGGAAAATTCCTTTGCAAGTCGGGCTAACGCATCTGCGAGAGCGTTTTCTCTTCTGGGAATCTTGTAGATTGTTACATTTGGAATTTGCTCCAACAGTTTCATGGCATACTGAAAATATCGTTCGAGTCTTGGCTTTAGAATTTTGTATTGCCTGGAGACTTGTTGAATGATCAACTGAGAATCCCCATAGATGTTGATATCCGTTATCCCCATCTGAATAGTTAATTCCAGTCCGGTTATAAGGGCTTCGTATTCGGCTTCATTGTTTGTACACGGTTCTGTTAAGTGGTAGGAATACCTTAACATCCCCCGCTCCGGTGTTATAAATATTAGTCCGATTCCTGCCTTACCGGGCACTATCGTTTGCGATTCTTTATCTTTCTGTGCTGAGGATGCTCCATCAAAGTACAGCTCCCAACGCTGATCATCGGGGTCTTCTAGGCTCATTATCTGCTCGTCTGGCAAGTCGTCGTTGAGAAGTGATTATGCCGGTAAAGGGTGTGATGCGAAGAAGTCTGCTAGGACTTGTCCCTTTATGGCACGAAGAGGAACGAAAGTTATATCGAATTGCAATAGTATCATTGACCACCTGGCAAGTCTGCCGGAAAGCGTCGGTCGAATCATCAAATATTGCAATGGATTAAACTTCGAAATAAGGTTGACCCTGTGAGAAAGCATGTAGTGCCTGAGCTTCTGTGCGGTGAAGATCAGGGCTAAATAGTGCTTCTCAATAGGAGGATACTTTACTTCCGTCGGAATTAGACGACGGCTTAAGTAGTAGAGAGCGTTTTCTTTTCCCTCGTCATTGACCTGAGCTAGCAGGGCTCTGAGAGAGTCGTCTAAAGCCGCGGTAGAAAGTATCAACGGTTTTCCCGAGACTGGGGCCGCTAAGACAGGAGGTGTCATTAAATATTGCTTAATGTCCTCGAAGGCATGTTGACATTTGGAGTCCCAAGTAAACTTGGCATCCTTCTTAACTAAAGCAGAAAAAGGCTGACACCTTCCTGACAAATTCGAGACAAAGCGTCGAAGATATGCCAATTTTCCTTGAAAGGATCGTAATTGTTTCAAGGTTTTGGGAGGTGGCATTTCTAAGATAGCTTTAATCTTCTCCGGATCGATTTCAATTCCACGATGTCGAACAACAAATCCTAAGAATTTCCCGTAGGTGACGCCGAAGGCGCATTTCAAGGGATTCATCTTAAGGTTATATTGTCTTAATCGCTCGAAAACAATTCTCAAATTATACAAGTGATCCTCTTTTAGTTTGCTCTTGATGACCATATCATTCACGTAATACTCGACTTGGTTGTGAATGAGATCATTAAAAAATCCTTGTCATTGCTCTTTGATAGGTTGCTCCTGCGTTCTTCAATCCAAACGACATTACTGTGTAGCAGTATATTCCGATTGGTGTTCTGAAGGCTGTAAGCTTTCATCTTCTGGTGCCATCTTTATCTGATTGTATCCTGAAGATCCATCCATGAAAGAAAAGACTTCATGTGTTGAAGCAATGTCGATCATCAATTCTGGAATTGGTAACGGGAATTCGTCCTTTGGACATGCTTTATTCAAATCTCTGAAATCCACGCAGATTCTGATCTAACCATCCTTCTTTCTAACCGGTACCACATTGGCTAACCAAGTTGGATGTTGTTCCTCGCGGACAAATTTAGCGTCTATTAGCTTCTTAACTTCAGCTATAACTTGTTGTTCAATCTCCAGACGCATTCTTCTCGGAGCTTGTCTAACTGGAACGGCTGTGGGATCCACTCCTAACTTGTGAACTGCGACTTCTGGATCTAATCCTGGCATTTCATCATAACTCCAAGCAAAACAGTCTTTGAATTCCATTAATAACTTGATTATCTTTTCAGAGTCTTCTTTATCGAGTAAGGAGCTAACAAAGGTCGGCCTAGGCTCTTCGCCAGTACCTAAGTTAACTTCCATTAACTCGTCTAGTGTAGATTTAATTTCTTCTTCGAATTCTGGTGGAGCATTTCCGATTGGTAGATCTTCGAGATCTTCTGAAGCTTCCAAGCAGACTTCATTAGGCTCGCAAGTGACAACCAAGTAAAATCTCGTATCGTCAATTGATCCTACCGTGCCAAATCCGAGACCATGTTTTGAATTGGGAGGCCGACTGGCATTATTCCATAATTTTTCAAAATGTTGTGATTGACCTTTTGTCCATCGTTGAGGTAAGACACCACGTTGAATTAAATTTTGAACACAAGGAGAGTACCACTCAAAAGGCAGTTCCATTAATTCAGAAGAAGTAACATCTTCAAATCGTACATCTTTTTCAGTAATGGAAGAAGAAGCTCCACGGTAGAATTTGAATGGTTTAGCACCACCACCATGCACTTCCTTGACCACCATACCCTCGATCTTATTAGAATGGATCGGGGTCAGGGTCATAGCATGTACATAATGGTTAATCTTCTCGTACATTGATTTGTATTCTTCATTCCTTTCATCTTCGAGAGAGATCTTGAACTGGGGTTTCTTCTGATTTACGGTTGCTGCTTCTTTCTTGATTTCTTCTTCTTCGGAACTGGTCTCCCAATCAACATCAATGACTGGTTTCTTTTGTCCAACTGTTCCAACGTCTCTTCCATGACCTCGTCCCCGGCCTCGACCTCAGGTCCGAGTTCTGGAGAAACATTCACCATCTCACCGTAAGGGAGTGGTGAGTAACTGTTGGACTAGAACTTCAGGCTCTTTATCGTCTTGCACTTCTTTTGCTTCATTTGGTATGACATTTCTAGAAAAGATTGTTTTCTTTGGAGGCGCGTAGTAGGCTGCATCTTCGTGAATTCCGATTTCATGCACGGAGAATGGTTGCAAGTCACCCTTGATACACTGTTCTCCTCCTTCGTAATACATTATACACTGGTGCAGAGACGACGGTACCATTCGGTTTTCATGGATCCATGGTCGACTCAGTAGAGCGTTGAACGATGTCTCAGAATCAATTATGTGGAATTTTGCGGTTGTCTTTGCCAAATCGCCGGTCTTTATTAACAGTGTTATCGATCCGAGTGCTTTTTCTCCTTTCTGATTGAACCCTCTTAATAACATCTTGTCTGCTTCAACTTCGCCAGCATCAATTTCTAAATATGCTAACATTCGAAGGCTCATTATGTTGATTGATGCTCCCGGATCAACCAACACCCTGGAGAGCGTAAACTTTCCAATAGTGACTGAAATGTACAACGGTCGATTGTGATCAGCCGTTCCGAGTAGTAAATCATTGTCCGTGAAGGTAACACCTCGTTGTTCTTTTAACGAGCAAACCTCGTCGAAGGAATTACCGGCCATTTGAGCTAAACAAATCTCTGGATCAAGTAGAGCCTTGATCAGAGCTTCCCTCATCTCCTTTGACAGGATTAGAGCGTCGTATATGCTTAGTTTGGCTGGTAGTTTCCTAAGATGGGCTAGCACGTTGTAGTCTACTTTATTACCATGTTCCTCGGTTTCTTCCCGAATGGGCAATCCCTCTGCTGGGGTTGGCTCTTCCTGAGCAACTACCTGGTTTCCTTTATCCTTTGGACCCACTCTCGGAGGTAGAACTTTTCCGCTCCTTAGATTGACTTCAGTTATTTCTTCTGAATCTGGTGTTGAATCTGCCGGTGTATCCTCTTGAATTGGAATGACTGGCTCTTCTGGCATTGCTTCGAAATCTGATGACTCTAATTCTATTGCAATCGGAGCTCCTCGAAATTCACAAATAGACTCGCCGCTTGTTGAGCTTTCGTAGCCATCTTTGTGAACGTCTTCTCCTTTGCCGTGGTCATTGAGGTTTATTATGATTGAGAATCGTTATTTATATCAGAATTGAGATCCGGATTAGGTTGGTTTTCGTTAGTTACGTAATCGTTAGAAATAGTCAAAATGTAGCCAACGCCAAAACTCTTATCATTATCAGATCCCGCCGGGGCGAGCAA
Source organism: Papilionanthe hookeriana x Papilionanthe teres (assembly GCA_022702705.1). NCBI lineage: Eukaryota > Viridiplantae > Streptophyta > Magnoliopsida > Asparagales > Orchidaceae > Papilionanthe > Papilionanthe hookeriana x Papilionanthe teres. The sequence continues at coordinate 277,384 of JAKZJZ010000024.1, forward strand.
ATAATCATACAGAGTCAGAGGTTCGAGGGATTTCTTCCCCGAATCGGAAACAACTATCCTAGGATAAGCAGCCCCTAGTCTACTCTTTGGAACATCAGTTTTCTTCTCTTCTATGATCTTCTCCTCCTTCTGAGGTGGTTCTTCAATTGCAAGCGATAGTGCCGGCTCGGCAGGTTTCAAATTTTGAGTTGAAGCACGCACTAAAGCGGCTTGGATGTAATCCAAAATTTTCTTTGAAGACTTTGTCCAGACGGTACTCCATCCATCCTGGATTGTGTAAGGGTCTATCGGAACAATAGGATCCGCTGAAATAACATTGACGGAACCTTCCTTTTGGGGTTCCTCAGTTTCTGGCACTTTGTCCATTAGTGTGAAAAGAGTAACGCCAGCGAACTTAATATCTGTGTTGTTGAATCCTTGTCCAAAATGGATGATCCCATTGTCAGGCAGTTCATCCTTATAAACAACGAAGTCCATTCTATTGGTGAAGGAGAAAATTAACTTTGGCGCAGTCATTTTCTGCAGGGTAGATTTCGAATGTCAGTCCCGGATTATGCTTCCTTTTGTCGCAAAACTTAGGACGAAAAAGAAAGAGTCCGAACACATTTTTGTTTATCTTAGTGTATTCATGATTTAAAAGAGTTTGTTTAAAGGGTTGTTTATTAGAAGATTTGCTCGTTAGGAACGAAAATGATTAAAGGTATAGAAAAGGTAAAAGACCTGATTAAGAATTGGAAAGGAAGAGAAAGTCTCGCAAAACTTCTCAACCCGAAGGACCGCTCCTAAGCTAACACCTATTGGGGGTCCAACCCACCTCAGAAAAAGAGGTAAAAGGATTTCAGAACCTCTCTGTTTATGGGTGTCTAAATAGTGGCTCCTAAATCCGAGAGAAGTTGGCTATACCCGTTCAAGATAGAAATGAACGTAGTATGCCAACGGAGGAATGACAGTTCTGGTCCGCTAGGGATATGGACTCACTATCGATTTATGAAAGCAAAACCATCTAATTAAGATGGAGAGAGGAACTAGTCCCCAGCGGAGTCGCCAAAAGCTGTCGGCATATTTTTAGGTTGTGTTTTGAAAAGGGGTCGCCTATAGAAGTTCTCGGCGAATTTTTTAGGTTTTAAATTTAATTTAAATATATATAATTTTAGAAAGTCGTATTTGATTTTGAAAATAATTTTAAATTTGAAAATTTTAAGATATGAAATCAAACCAATCTCGCATCCCAAATAGTTTATATAAACGAGCACCACATCACAAACCGTGTATCTATCCCGAAGAATAGACACACTGCTTTATGATGGGGATTGATTAAATAAACTAGAAGATTTGTGACATCTGTTTGGTCTGCGAACCAATTTTATAAGCCGACAAGTTCCCTTGCTTAATATAAAGGAATTAAACAGGGTTTATATTACCTGGGTTCTTAAAGTTCCCTATAAGGGCAAGCCCTATAGTTAATTACATCTTACATGACGGGAATCACTTAAGAAAACTCTCGATAATGATCAGTGGTTTTGCTTTCAAGAATTTTAAAGTTTAATGTTTTCAAACAATTGGACTTTGGAGATTCAAAAGGGATTGGCTCAAATTTGGAACAGTTATTTTAGGAATCCAATAGAAGAAAAGTAGGAGAAGCTGAGGATCCAAGTAGAATCTTGGCGACTTCCCAAACTATCCTATTGTTTGCTTTCAATTTGGAAATTTAATTAATGTTTCAATCTTGCCAATTTTAATTGATTAGGACTTACGTTTGTATGACATAATCATACAAATAGCCTCGAAGATGTGAGGGTTTATGTCGTACTGAACGACTACCTCGGAGTCCTAAGACCGGTTAGAGCATAATTTACATAACATGATTATGCAAATGCCTAACGAAGAGTTGAGGATTTATGTTGCACTAGGAAAACTACCTCGAAGTCCTATGGCTTGGTTATTTAATTCTAAGAAAGGTTTTGCTGAGGTAGACTCGAGTTTTGCTGATGACGATGGCCGTGCTGCCCATCATGCTCCGAGCTCCTTGTTGTTGCAGAGATTTAGTTTTAGAAGATGAAAATCAGAAGATGAGAGAAGTGTTTTGGTTTAGACATCTTAAAGTCCAAATATTTTTAATTTTTTAATTAAAACAAATCTTAAAATTGTTTAAACAGAACCGATTAAGATCCCACGGTTCCGTCATCCCGGCACCGATATTTTCATCGAATTCACTTAGTCCGGATAAATTTGCTAAACTCAATTGAATGAGTTCCACACTTTCATTTAGACCGTGAGAAATCCCATTAGCAACACGTAGGTTACATCATCCGAGGTATTCCCGATCATTCAACGAGACGTTTTAATTTAGTTGCAATTGTAGTTTTGTTATTCTGTTTGTGATTAAATTTTGAGTTATTTTATTTTTTGGAATGTTGTGGCGGTGAGTTTTATCTTGTGGTGACTTTTAATTTAGTTTTGGTTTCAGTTTTGTGACTATCCTAAAGGTTTTAGTTTTCATGCAACAATCTTGTTTAACATGCAAGAAGGGTAAAGCGCAGTGCATGTAAGTAAACTGCAATAAAGTAAATTGCAATAAAATAAAAGCGTACCTGGAGGGTCTTCCTGTCATCCCAAGCTGCACTTAAAATATATATTAAGGCATTTAAATATTTCAACAAGTACCTAGTTAAAGCTAAGGGAAGGTTTTGGTTGTCTACCAAAGTCCTAATCCTATAACTAGTCATCTCCTATGACGTCTAGGTTCTTGCGTTTTGTTTATGGATGATTTTCTTGATTAAAGAACAATTAAATTCAATTGTTCTTCTAAAACATCTCATCATATTGAGAAAGTGCTTAGGACGAGTCCTAAACAACTTTTTTTAATATTTTCGAGATTATTTTGAGCCCAAATAAATTTAGTTGCACAGGTGAATTAACCATCCAGAAGTTTAGTTAAGCTTTGTCTCTTGCTCAGTGAACTTAGGACATTTCATTATCCCATGAATGAAGTGACATCTCACTTAATACTCCGTTTAAGAGTTATAACAATTAAAGCCTTTAGGGGCAAGTTAGTTTGTTGAGAATTTTAATCATTCTTAATTTGAAGATTGAGTTAAAAGTTTAAAGTGATTTGGTTTAATTATGAGATTTTAATCAATAATTTTCAGTTTGGAATAGTGTTCAAATTATTTTTTGGTTTGAATCTTTATACTTTAAGTGATCTTAATATTTTGAATTTGTTTTACTTTTATTATTGAATGATGTTAATTTAATATAATTTAAATATGATTTAATTGAATTTAACTTAATTTAATTTAATTTAATTTCAATAATTTAAATTTAATTTAATTTAATTGTTAAAATGTTAATTTATTTTAATTTTAATTTTAATTTAACTTTTACTTAATTTAATTTAATTAAATTTAATTTAATTTAATTGTTAAACCACTTAAAGTTTTGAGCTTTCCTTTAATTTAAGGGTTATTATTTTTTTAATTATCTTAATTAAGAGTTAAATATTATTGAAGTGATTTATTTAGGGATTTTTTTATTAAAGAATTAATATCCTCTCAAGTTATATCCCTATTTTTAATAATTCAAATTTTCATTAATCTTCCAAAATTTAAATTTGTTTAAATAATTAAAGTTTCATTTTTTTTTAGTTTATTAAAAGTGATTAATGGGTTCCTACCCTTTTAATTTCCCTAAGTTTCAATCACCCAAGAAAAATAAAATCAAATATTTTACCCTCCATTTTTAATTAAACCTAAAATTTTAATAAAGGGGTTTAAATTCTTTAATTACCTTTATGCCCTTTTAGGCTTATTTATTTCATAACTCACTAAATTGAGTTCAAATGAACTTTAAATTTTTATGTCACTTCACTCATATGTCAGTTAAGACATTAGAGGAGAAAATGTGATTTTTCTGAATTTAATTTATTTATATAATTATTTTTAGTGAAAAATAGGGATTTTCAATGGAAATTCAACAACATGACCAAGGAAAGTTTTCTATCCTTAAGAAAATTATGAGAAGTTCCTGATGACCAGAGGACCACTTGGACCAATTTTAGTGATTTGTATAATTATATTTAATTTATTATAATTATTTTGAGTTTTGGAGTGTTAATTAATTATAAAATAAAATTTAAAGTTGAAAAATGGATTTTATATTTTTTTTGAATCTCTCTAACCTCAAGAAGTTCAGAGAAAACAAATTTTATAATTTTATGATTTTTCTTTGATTTATTGGAATTAATTTAGTGAGAAGGTTAGAAAATACATTTTTTAAGATTAAAAATTGTTTTAAGCATTTAAAATTCAATATCTTTACTTTGAGACTTAGGAAAAATATTTGGTTTGTTTCTAAGTGATTAGGAGTCAAAATGTGACATTTTTATGACTTTTAAATTTTTTTTTGACTTTTATTTTTTTTAATTATTTAAATATTAAAATATCATTAAAAGTAAAAAATATTAGAAAATTCTAATTTTAATTTTTATAGACTCCTTTGATATCAGAGAGCCCACAAAACCAATTTGGTGAATTTTTGAAATGTATTTTTGAATTTATGAATTTTTTAAGTTTAATTTTGATCATGTGGCTTAATTAATCCATTTAGTGGGGCTAAACATTTCCAATTGACTTCAAATTTTTATGTGAAGTCCCTCTGATCCTAAAGATCAGTGGAAAATTATTTTCAAGTTATTTTAATGTGTGGTTAACCCTAATTAATTAAAGATCATTTTTGAGTAATTAGGCCAATTAGGATTATTCTTAATGAATTAACCTATGATATAATTATCCTAGGTTCCTCTGTCCTAAGAAACTTCCTCAAATTTTTCTGGAATTTATTGAACAACATGCTAATTATTGGAATTAAAATACCAAAAACAATGATCTAAACTTGAAAAATACATAACTTTCCATAGAGATGACCTCTGAATTTGAAAAATTCAGAGAATGTACCCAAGATCATAGGCTTCAAAAGCCCTATGGTCTCATGCCATGGTGAATTGTCTATGCAAATGAAGAATCAAAATATTGAAATAAGTAAATTATTAATTAAAAATAAAATACTCATCAAAATAACTTGATTTCTTTTCCACATTATTCTCCTCTGTTCACTAAGCAAGAGATATTTTTAGTTTATTTTTATGATTTTTCTACACAAAGATATGGATTTTCTAAGTTCTGAGTATTTAAATAAATAAAAAATCCATATTTTTCTACTTATCCACGCGGCGCCGCGTCAACCTCGGCAGCTCCGAAAGCCCACGCGTCGCGCTCCCATTCGCCGCTGCCATCTGACTCAGCAGTCCAGGGGCCCGCGGTTCATGTAACATTCTCTGGTCCGGCGCAATCTGGACCGTTCACTCGATACACGCTCGATCGGACGGCGCCTGGTCATCGTCTACGACTGGTGTGCACCCGTGACCGTCCACACTAAAACCCTAAGAACTCTCTCATTTCTCAACGGATTTTCATGTTCTTATGTTCTATGGATTTGTCTTGAAGAGACAAACACATCCATACAGTTTACATGCTATGAAATTAAGTAATACAAAATGGAGAATCATTGGAAGTGCGGGAGGGAGGAATGATCTATACCTTTGCTCTGAGAAGTGTAGCTTCAATCATAGAGTTGTGTCACCTTCGATTGCACCCAAGGAAGCTCTAGATGAAGTCTCTGGCACTGGGGAATTGTCTAGGTATGAAAGTGTCCACAGCCGAATTCAAAGCTTGGAGCCTGGAGCAAATGGGTGGTCTGGAGAGGGGGCTTTCACTGGGGAACTCCTTCTCTTGGTCCTGTCCAGGTGTGGGTGAGTTTAATTTGGATTTGGTGGAGGTTTTAGAGATGTCCTAGTTCTGGGCTGAGAATTGAGCTCCAAAATTGAGCTCAATCAATGGGGTTTAGAGGCTGGAGAGCGAGTGGGGATCAATTGCTCTGTGTGAGGAGAAGGTCTTGGAGCAATTTTGGCAGAGTTTTTTTTAGGTCTGGTTCATCACCTTCTTTGGCCGAGAGGGTGGTGGGTTCAAATAGGCATGGCTGGAGGGCCTCCCAGGGGGGTTTGATGCTTGGGATCAGTTGCTCTATGCAAGGGAAGAACAGTCATGGTGGCCATTTAGGTTGGGACAACTCAGCAAGGGGGAATTGAAAAAATTGGCTCACATGGAGCTCTCGGCCATGGCATTTTCCGGCGACCCAGGCGGCTGGCCGGCATGGTTAGGTCACCATCAGGGTCAGGGAGGTCAGGGCTGGAAGTTGGCGAGTTCAATTGAGGCTTGACATGTGAAAAGAGGTTTCATTTAAGTGGAATGGGGGAGAGTGTATTTTAGGCTCATTTTGGTCTAAGGCATGGTTTAGGCTAGGTGCACCTCCCCAAGGCTTGACTTTGGGCTTGGTGGAATCATTTGGGTCAGCAAGAAGAGAGTGGTGAGGTCTCTTTCCATGGTGAGGTGGCTAAGCTTGGTTTAGAGTGTCACATGAATATGGTTAAAAGGGCTTAATGAAGGATTAAGAAAGAGGCCCCCTCCATTTGCCATAAATGACATGGTGAGGTGTAAAGTGACTCCCATGGCTTGCATATGGCTTATGCATGGCTCCACGGCTTCATTTGGCTTGGGAAAAGATTTGGTCAATTTCATGAAAGGGGATTTTATGAATTTTGGCATTTTGGTGGAAATTTGGATGAAGCTTGATATGGAATGGTTTAATGATGATTTTTAAACTTAGGGGTGATATTAATTAAAGGTATGATGAGAAGAAATTGCCATGTGGGATTTAGAACCAATTTTGGGCTTTTGGATTTGGTGAGAATGGGCTTTTAGATTGGTTTAAGAAAGTTGGCTTTTAGATTTTAAAATGGACTTTTGGATGAAAGTTTTGTGAAGGACCATGCCAAATAAATGTTGGGTTTAGTTTAGGGATGTGTCATGAACATTTTAGAAAGGGTTTGAAATAATTTGGGGTTGATTGGGTTTAATTTGGGCTTTTTGGTAAAGGGGCCAAAGTGGGTCAAATTGGGCTAACTTGAACCAAGGTTGGGTTAAGGTTGGATTTGATGCAAAATTAATGTTGAGAAATGTTCATGGGAGTGTCACAAAGAGTTTTCAACTTTGGTTGGGCTTTAATTTTGGGATTTAGGCCCATTTGGGTTAGGTTTGGGTTTAGGCCAAAAATGGGGATTTTGACTTTGGGTTAGGCTTGGGTGGAGTTTAAGTTCAAAATTGGGGCAAATCTTGTTAGTTTTTTGTTTGTGGGGATATTAGGAAGGTTTAGGAAAAGATTTGGGGTTAATTGAAGTTGAATTGGGTTGGTTTGGGCTAGGTTTAGGTCATGGGCCAAAATTGGGCTTTAGGCTTCAATTTGAAATTGGATCCAAATGTCAATCAAATTGGGCTTAGATTTGGTCTAAATTGATATTGGGGATATTGAATTGAAGTTTAGAATTGAATTGGACCAAAATTGAGGTCAATTGGGTTGGTTTAGTGGGACATTGGGTCCACTTGGGTTAAGAATGGGTCAAATTGGGGGTTTTGGTAAAAGTGGGTTAAATTGACAAAATTAGCTTATGGTGTAGTTGAACAAAATGAAATTGGAAATATTTGGGATTTTATGAAATTTTCTGGAAATTTTTGAAATTTATGGATTTTTTGGTTAAGAATGGCATTTTGGGTATTTGGAGGTTATTGGGGGGTATTTTTTGAGTTTTTTTGGTATAGTTGACTAAGTATGATCAATTTAAGTGGGGGGAAGTGTTTAGGATTGGTTTTGAAGAATTTTGGGTAATTTAGGCAATTTTGCATATTTTGGGTAGTTTCAAGGACATTTGGTAGGTTTAGTGGGTGTAGGGCCCCGGGGGTCAAAAATTGAAATTTTGGAAAAATGAAGATTGATCAAGTTTGAGTAAAATGAAACCACTTTAGTTAAGCCATAAAGCCATATCAAGCTCATAAGAGCCATGAGATTAATCACTTGAGGCATTCACTATGTTGTTCGTAACCCTCTTAGCCAAGGGCCTAGGGGTTAAGGTCCATCCATATGAATTACCCATACGAGTCGTGAAGTCGAAGCTAGTATGAATGGTTTTAGGATTGGAATGTGTGTGGAAGTGTAATGTGTGTGCAAGTCAACCCTCACCGGACCGTGGCCACCTGTGGTAGTCCTAAGGCCAAAGAGTCCTATAGGGAACTCATCTTTTGAACCTCCACATTTGATTTTAACCCTCCAAGTGACTTGGGGGTTTACAATCAAACTTCTAGGGTTTGTAGGGAGTTTAAGAGGTGTTTAAATTTCTAAGTGGTGGGTTCTATTTCTAGTCCTCTAAGATAGTCAAAGAGAAGCCCTATGGCTAGATCCTGAGTACTAAGGAGAGAGAAGAGAAAAGACCTCATAAAAAATGAGGTCAACAGTTGGTCATTGGGTCAAGGATTGATCATTTTGACCATAGTTGACTTTTTGGTCAGATATTGACTTATTGGATCTAAAATTGGTCATTAGGTCAAAAATTGATTATTTTGACCAAAATTAAATTTTTTGTCAAAAGTTTACCCATTGGGTCAACTGGGTGGATTAGGTCAAATTGACCATTTTGACCAAAGTTGACTTTTTGGTAAAAAGTTGACCTATTTGGTCAATGAGTTGGTAATTGGGTCAAGATTTGACCATTTTGACTGAAGAAAACTTTTTGGTCAAAATTTGATATATTGGGTCAACGGGTAGGTCATTGGGTCAAAAATTGACCATTTTGACCAAAGTTGACTTTTTGGTCAAAAGTTGGCCTATTGGGTCAATGGGTTGGTCATTGGGTCAAGGATTGATCATTTTGACTATAGTTGACTTTTTGGTCAAAAGTTGTCCTGTTGGGTCAATGTGTTTGTCATTGGGTGAAGGATTGATTATTTTGAAAAAAATTAACTTTTTGGTCAGAGATTGACTTATTTGGTCTTTAATTGGTCATTAGGTCAAAAATTAACTATTTTGACCAAGATTAAATTTTTGGTCAAAAGTTAACCCATTGGGTCAACGGGGAGGTCTTTGGGCCAGAAATTGACCATTTTGACCAAAGTTGACTTTTTGGTCAAAAGTTGACATATTTGGCCAATGTATTGGTAATTGGATCAAGAAGTTGACTATTTTTACCAAAGATGACTTTTTTGGTCAAAAGATGACCTATTGGGTCAATGGGTTGGTCATTGGGTAAAAAATTGTCCATTTTGACCAAAGTTGACTTTTTGGTCAAAAGTTGACTTAAGGGTCAATGGATGGTCATTTGGTAAAAAATTGACTATTTTGACCAAAATTGGCTTTTTGGTCAAAAGTTGACCTATTGGGTCTATGGCTCTGTCATTGGATCAAGGATTGACCATTTTGACTAAAGTTGACTATTTGGTCAGAGATTGACTTATTGGGTCAATAATTGGACATTAATTCAATTTTTTTTATTTTGACCGAAATTGACTTTTGGGTCAAATGTTAACCTATTAGGCCAAAGGTTGGTCATTGGGTCAAAAATTGTCCATTTTGACCAAGATTGACTTTTTGGTCAAAAGTTGACCTATGGGTCAATGGGTGGTCATTTGGTCAAAAATTGATTATTTTGACCAAAATTGGGTTTTTGGATCGAGATTAACCATTCTGACCAAAATTGGTCATTAGTTCAAAAATTGACTATTTTAATCAAAATTGACTTTTTGGTCAAAGTTGACATATTGGGTCAAAGGGTTGGTCTTTGAGTTAAGGATTGACAATTTTGACCAAAGTTGTCTTTTGTTCAAAATTTGACCTAGTTAGGTCAATGAGGCGGTCAGTAGATCAAAACTTGACTTTTTGGTCAAAAGTTGACCTATTGGGTCAATAGGTTGGTCATTGGGTCGAGGATTAACTATTTTGGCCAAAGTTGACTTTTTAGTCAAAAGTTAACAAATCGGGTCAATGGGTTGGTCATCGGATGAAGTATCGACCATTTTCACTAAAGTCGACACTTAGGTCATTGTGTCGAAATCGACCTTTTTGACCCAATTTGACTTTTTGGTCAAAAGTTGACCTTTTGGGTCAATGAGGTGGTCATTAGGTCAAAAATTACCAATTTTGACCAAAATTGGCTTTTTGTTCAAAAGTTGACCTATTGGGTAAATAATTGGCAATTATGTAAAAAATTTACTATTTTGACCAAAATTGACTTTTTGGACAAAAGTCGATCTATTGGGTCGGTGGGTTGGTTATTGGGTCAAGGATTTACCATTTTGACCAAAGTTATCTTTTTGCTCAAAGGTTGACATGTTTGGTCAATGGGTTTGTCATTGGGTCAAGGATTGATAATTATGACCAAAGTTGACTTTTTGGTCAGAGATTTACTTATTAGGTCAATAATTTGTCATTATGTCAAAAATTGTCTATTTTTGACCTAAAAAGTTTACTTTTCGGTCAAAATTTGATATATTTAGTCAATGGGTTGACATTGGATCAAAAATTAACCATTTTGACCAAAGTTGACTTTTTGGTCAAAAGTTGACCTATTTGGTCAATGGGTGGTCATTAGGTCAAAAATTGACAATTTTGACCAAAATTGACTTTTTGGTCAAAATTTAACTTATTGGGCAATGGGTTTGTCATTGGGTCAATCATTGATCATTTTGTCCAAAGTTGACTTTTTGGTCAGAGACTGACTTATTGGATCAATAATTGGTCATCATTTCAAAAAATTAACAATCTTGGACATTAAGTCAAAAATTAATTATTTTGACCAAAATTAAATTTTTGGGTCAAAAGTTAAGTCATTGGGTCAACGGGGAGGTCATTATGTCAGAAGTTGACCATTTTGACTAAAATTAACAGTTTTGGTCCAAAGTTGACATATTTTGGTCAAAAGTTGACTTATTGATCAAAAGTTGACTTATCATTTAAACAAAGTTGACTTTTTGGTCAAAAGTTGACTTATTGGGTCAATTCGTGGTCATTCAGTCAAAAATTGACAATTTGACCAAAATTGACTATTTGGTCAAAAGTTGACCTATTGGGTCAATGGGTTGTCATTGGGTTAAGGATTGAATATTTTGACCAAAGTTGACTTTTTGGTCAGAGATTAACTTATTGAGTGAATAATTGGTCATTAGATAAAAAATTAACTATTTTGACCAAAATTTACTTTTCGGTGAAAAACCGACCTATTGGGTCAATGAGTTGGTCTTTGGGTCAATGGGGTGGTCATTGGGTCAGAAATTGGCCATTTTGACCGAAGATTACTTTTTGGTCAAAAGTTGACCAATTTTGACCAAAATTGAATTTTTGGTCAAAAGTTAACATATTGGGTCAACGGGGTGGTCATTGGGTCAGATATTGATTATTTTGACCAAAGTTGACTTTTGGTCAAAAGTTGACCTATTTGGTCAAAGAGTTGGTAATTGGCTCAAGAATTATCCATTTTGACCAAAGATGACTTTTTGGTCAAAAGTAGACCTATTGGGTATATAATTTTTTATTTTAAATTTTTTCAGTAAGTATATTATATATAAATATTATTTAATTATAAACTATTTAATAGTTAAATAAATTATAAATAAATATATATAGGTATATATATATATAAATTTATTTAAATTTTCTTTTTTTTCGTTTTAAATATTTTAAGTATAGTATATTATTTATAAATATAATTTAATCATAATAATTTTTAATAATTAAATAAATTGTAAATAAATAAATAAATAAATATATATATATATATATATATATATATATATATATATATAATATTATTTTTTTATTTTAAATATTTTAAGCATAATATTATTTTTTTTATTTTAAATATTTTAAGTATAGTATATTATTTTTAAATATAATTTAATTATAAAAATATTTAATAGTTTAAAAAATTATAAATAATTAAATAAATAAACAAATATATATATATACATATTATAAATAAATAAATAAATAAACAAATATGTAAATTGTCAATTTTTGACCTATCGACCGCCCTCATTGACCTAAATAGGTCAAATTTCGACCAAATAACAACTTTGGTCAAAATAATCAATCCTTAACCCAATGACCAACTCATCGACCCAACAGGTCAACTTTTGATTAAACAGATCAATTTTGAATAAAATAGTCAATTTTCGACTTAATGACCAATTTTCGACACAAGAAACCAATCTTCGACCAAAAAGTCAACTTTGGTCAAGATGGTTAATCTTCGACCTAATGCTCGACCTATCGACCCAATAGGTCATCTTTTAACCAAAAAGTCAACTTTGGTCAAAATGGTCAATCCTTAACCCAATGACCAACCCATTGGCCTAATAGGTCAATATTTGACCAAAAGTCAATTTTGGTCAAAATAAAAAAATTTTGAATTAATGACCCAATAAGTCAATCTCTGACCAAAAAGTTAACTTTGGTCAAAATGGTCAATCCTTGATCCAATGACAAACTCATCGACCCAATAAAGTCAACTTTCGACCAAAAAGCCAATTTTGGTCAAAATAGATCAATTTTTTAATTAATGAACAATTATCGACCAAATAAGTTAATCTCTAACCAAAAAGTAAACTTTGGTCAAAATGGTCAATCCTTGACCCAATGATAAACTCATTGACCCAATAGTTTTATTTATAATTTATTTAATTATTAAATATTTTTATAATTAAATTATATATATAAATAATATACTATACTTAAAATATTTAAAATAAAAAAATATTATATATATATATATATATATATATATATATATATATATATATATATATATATATATTTATTTATATATACATATATTTATATTTTATCTATAATTTATTTAACTATTAAATATCTTTATATTTAAATTATATTTATAAATAATATACTATACTTAAAATATTTAAAATAAAAAAATAATATTATATAAATTTATATATATATATACATACCATTTCGACCAAAGTTGACTTTTGGTCAAAAGTCAATTTATCGGGTTAATGGGTGGTCATTAGGTTAAAAATTTACTATTTTGACCAAAATCGACTTTTCGGTCAAAAGTCGTCCCGCTGGGTCAATGTGTTCATTATCAGGCGAAGGATTGATTATTTTGACAAAAAATAACTTTTTGGTCAGAGATTGAATTATTTGGTCATTAATTGGTCATTAGGTCAAAAACTGACTATTTTAACCAAGATTGAATTTTTGGTCAAAAGTTAACCCATTGGGTCAACGGGGAGGTCATTGGGTCAGAAATTGACAATTTTGACCAAATTGACTTTCTGGTCAAAAGTTGACATATTTGGCATATGTGTTGGTAATTGGATCAAGAAGTTGACTATTTTACCAAAGATGACTTTTTTGGTCAAAAGGTGACCTTTTGGGTCAATGGATTGGTCATTGGGTCAAAAATTGTCCATTTTGACCAAAGTTGACTTTTTGGTCAAAAGTTGACCTATGGGTCAATGGGTGGTCATTTGGTCAAAATCACTATTTTGACTAAAATCGCTTTTTGGTCAAAAGTCGACCTATTGGGTCTATGGGTTTGTCATTGGATCAAGGATTAACCATTTTGACTAAAGTTGACTATTTGGTCAGAGATTGACTTATTGGGTAAATAATTGGTCATTAATTCAAAATTTTGTTATTTTGACCGAAATTGACTTTTTGGTGAAATGTTGACCTATTAGGCCAATGGGTTGGTCATTGGGTCAAGGATTGATCATTTTGACCCAATTTGACTTTTTGGTCAAAACTTGACCTTTTGGGTTAATGAGATGGTCATTAGGTTAAAAATTGCCAATTTTGACTAAAATTGCTTTTTTGTTCAAAAGTTGACCTATTGGGTCAATAATTGGCAATTATGTAAAAAATTTACTATTTTGACCAAAATTAACTTTTTGGACAAAAGTCAATCTATTGGGTCGGTGGGTTGGTTATTGGGTCAAGGATTTACCATTTTGACCAAAGTTATCATTTTGTTCAAAGGTTGACATGTTGGGTCAATGGGTTTGTCATTGGGTAAAGGATTGAAATTATGACCAAAGTTGACTTTTTGGTCAAAGATTTACTTATTGGGTCAATAATTGGTCATTATGTCAAAAATTGTCTATTTTGACCAAAAAAGTTGACATTTCGGTCAAAATTTGACCAATTTAGTCAATGGGTTGATCATTGTGTAAAAAATTGACCATTTTGACCAAAGTTGACTTTTTGGTCAAAACTTGACCTATTTGGTTAATGGGTGGTCATTATGTCAAAAATTGACTATTTCGACCAAAATTTTTGACCAAAATTGACTTTTTGGTCAAAATATGACTTATTAGGCAATGGGTTTGTTATTGTGTTGATCATTGAACATTTTGTCCAAAGTTGACTTTTTGGTCAGAGAAAGACTTATTGGGTCAATAATTGGTCATTAATTCAAAAAATGACTATTTTGGTCATTAGGTCAAAAATTAATTATTTTGACCAAAATTAAATTTTTGGTCAAAAGTTGAGCCATTGGGTCAACGGGGAGGTCATTATGTCAGAAGTTGACCATTTTGACTAAAATTAACTTTTTTGGTCAAATTTATATAACATTATTTTTTTATTTTAAATATTTTAAGTATAGTATATTATTTTAAATATAATTTAATTATAAAAATATTTAATAGTTAAAAAAATTATAAATATATATATATATATATATATATATATATATATATATATATATATATATATATATATGTATTTATATATATATTTATTTAATAATATTTTTTTAAAATATTTTAAGTATAAGTATATTAGTTATAAATATAATTTAATTATAAAAATATTTAATAGTTAAATAAATTATAAATAAATAAATATATATGTGTATATAAAATTATTTTTTTTATTTTAAATGTTTTAAGTATAGTATATTATTTATAAATATAATTTAATTATAAAATTATTTAATAATTAAATTAATTATAAATAAATATATATTTATAGTTATATATATATATATATATATAATATTTTTTTTTAATGTTTAAAGTATAGTATATTTTTTATAAATATAATTTAATTATAAAAATATTTATTAATTAAATAAATTATAATTAAAAATATATATAGGTATATAAAAATACATATATATATATATATATAAATTTATTTAATATTATTTTTTAT
>JAKZJZ010000024.1:295000-312500 GCA_022702705.1 Papilionanthe hookeriana x Papilionanthe teres
GTGCCGGATGGGACTCTACTCTTTCCAGCCGTTTTTCCGATTGCATGTCCTCGGTCGGCCTCCATGATTTAGGTTACACGGGCCCTCCTTTCACCCGGAGAAGGGGTTTCTTATTTCAAAGGCTTGATTGATATTTTGGAAATCTCTCTTTCCTTAATTATTTTCACATCACTAGAGTTCAGCATTTAAGTTATGCCTCTTTTGATCATAACCCTATTTTACTTACTTTAGGTTTTCAAAACAAACCTGCCAAGTCCCCTTTTAAATTCCTTAATGTCTGGACTCAGCATGATACCTTTCTTAATTTAATCAAGCAGGCTACGGCAGCCCATTAGATGTGGTAATGCTTGGCACATTTTATGGAAACTTCACAAATCTGTTGATGCTGGTCTTAGGAGTTGGAATTTTGAGGTTTTTGGCAACATACATTCTAAGGTGAAGCACTCCCAATACATGGTGGATGACTTAGAGGCTAACATACACTCCAATCCTGATCTTCTCAACTCTCTTACGCAAGCTCATCAGCAGCTGCTTGCTGATATCAATATGGAGGATGAGCTTATGAAACAAAAAGCACATGATACACACTTCTTAGTTGGTGACAGAAACACCCGTTATTTTCATGCTACTATCAGAAACAGAATCAATTCCAATACTATCCTTAAGATCTTCACCTCTGATGGGAACATTTTGACGGAACCTGATCGAATAGGAACCAATGCTGTTGATTATTTCACTAATATCTACACTGATACATCTCAAGTTACTCGCTATTAACTCTTCCCTTTTTGCTGAGGATCTTTTGCGGTGGCCTCTCTAAGGTCGGTCGAAGTACCCTACGGTGAGGAGATTTATAAAGCACTCCAAGATATTAATCCAAACAAGGCCCCCGGCCCGGATGGATTCTCCTCCACCTTTACATTCATTCGTTGGGAAATCATTAAGGTCGAAGTTATTTACTGCTATACAAAGCTTTTTCCTGGGAGAAAATCCCTGCAAATACTTCACGGCTGCTATGATTGTTCTTATTCCTAAGAATACTGATAAAACACACTGGCACAATTTTAGACCAATTTCTCTCACAACAGTTATCTCCAAAATCATTAGTAAAATTCTTGTTGCAAGGCTGCAACCACACCTCTCTCTCTTAATATCGCCTCATCAATCAGCTTTTATTAAAGGTAGAGAGATCACTGACAATATCTTGTTGGCTCAAGAACTGATTGAAGATCTTGATAGGAAATGTAGAGGTGGCAACCTAGTTATCAAACTAGACATCAAAAAAGCTTTTGATACAGTTAATTGGGATTTTATTCTCAATGTTTTTGCTGCTAAAGGGTTTTCTGCTGACTTTTGTCTTTTAATTAAAAGGTAGTTATGCTGCAATTGCTATAGTGTGCTAGTTAATGGTAAGGCCTATGGTTTTTTTACTGCAAAGAGAGGTATTAAACAAGGGGATCCGCTTTCCCCTATTGTTTTCATAATTGCTTTTGATTATCTCTCTAGACTTCTTCAAAATTATCAAAGCATACATAGACACACAAATTATATGCATAAGGCCAATTTTTTGATATCTCATCCGGCTTTATGCTCGATGATGCAATTATTTTTACAAAAGCCACCAAACCTGTCATTAAAGCTATGATTAATGTTCTGGATGATTTTGAGAGTGCTTCTGGTCTTTCCTTTAACTTTACAAAGTGCCAATTATTCTTTGGTAAGCAGGTTAAAACCCATATTACTTCTTGCGCCACTGATTTTACTGGTTTTAAGCTCTCTCACTTGCCTCTCAAATACTTAGGTGTAAATCTTTTGAGAGGTAGGAGAAAACAAATCCAAATGGATGAGGTGATTCAAAAAATAAAGAATAGGATTGTTGACTGGAAAAATGCTTTACTTTCTAATGGGGGCAGATTAACTTTACTAAAGTGTCTTACTGAGCATACCACTATATGCCCTACAGGTTTTCAATGCAAAAAATCTGCTCTTATCTCTCTTGAAAAGTTATTTAATAAATTTCTTTGGGAAAATGCTGGGAATAAAAAGCATTGGCTCAGTTGGCATAAAATGTGCAAGCCTAAGCATTCTGGTGGCTTGGGTTTCAAAGCTCTCCAGCATGTTGTGGATATTAATATGTGTAAGCTTTGGTATAAATTTCGTTTGGGTAATTCACTTTGGGCCACTTTCATGCACCACAAATATTGTTCTAATTCTCATGCTTCTACTCGTGGTTTGGAAGAAAGGGGATTCTAAAATCTGGAAAGTGATTACTAAAGCTCGTACTTATTGCTTAACAATTTTATTTTTTGGGATTTAGGTGATGGGAATGTTTCCTTTTGGAAGGAGGATTGGGGGTTTAAAACATCAATGAAATACAAGGCACCATCGGGATACTGGATTCTCTTCTAGTTTCGATTTTTTGTTTAATGGAACCTGGAATGTTCCTAAGCTGAAAGAAATGGTGGGGGAAGACTATGCAATGAAAATAAATACTATCCCCTTACAAAATCAAAAAGATGTACCTATGTGGAAGAAATCACTTCTTTGTTCTTCCAGCAAAATGCTTTATAATCAACTACACCCCTATCCTAGATGGTGCTGGAGCAATATTATTTGGCAACCAGTTTTCACCCCTTCCATTTCCTTTTTCCTTTGGAGATTTTTTCATTCACTTCGCCTTTAGACGATATCCTTAAACTCAAAGGTTTAAAGCTCGGCCTCTATGTGCCACCTATGCAATCGGGGAGGAGGAAACTTCTCGGCATCTTTTCTTCACTTGCACTTTTACTAGGTATGTTTGGTTGAATTTGGGTTCTCATTTTGGCTTAAGTTGGGGTGCTGGGACCTCTATCGATGCTGTTTTATGTAGCTGGAATCACGTTAACAATTTGGGGAAAAAGTTCAATTCTTTCCCACTGCTGGTTTTATGGTTCCTCTGGATGGCCAGGAATAATCATAAATTTGGTGATGCTAAGGTCTCACCTTCAATTACATTTTCAAATATCCTATCTTACTATGCTACAATTACTAGAGTACTTCTTTGTGAACCCCACCTCTTTGGGCCGTAAGCTACCTATCCTTGTTAAATGGCAGCCCCCTCCTACGGGTTGGATTAAGTTTAACATTGATGGTAGTTGGTCCTTGTCTCATGCTAGTATTGGGGGAGTTTTGAGAAATGATAAAGGTAAATTAGCCGATTTTTCCACTCACTCGTCATTGCCGATAAGCCTTATTGAAGCGAATTTTGGGCTTTTTATTGTGCCTTATCTATTGCTGTCTCCTTCTCAATGTCTCGGATAATTATTGAGACTGACTCAGCTTTACTATATGAAATGTTAACTGCTTCATCCAACATCCCATGGAACCTTACCCAACTTTTTAAAAGAGCAATGCATATTATTACCCAGCAAAATCTTCAAGTTGAATACAGTTTTATATACAGGGAAGGCAATGCTCCTGCAGATTGGTTGGCTAAACTCAAAGACAGAGGCTCCTTTGGTTGGAGTCTCTCCTCCAAGGCGGCTACATCTCTTACTTAATAGTGACAGTTTAGATCTGCCATATGTTAGAATATAACTCCTCTTTATTTTCTGTTAAATTATTTGACATTGGTTAGTAGTTTTCCCTCCTTTGTTTTCTACAGATGGCCCTTTATCACTGGTATGGAGTTACGCTAATTTTGGATGACCTTTCAATTTTGGTTGCTGGCCTGCAGTTTTTGATGTTCTCTGATTTCTGCGATTGGTTTCTACTGGCACCTTTTCATGCTGCGTATATTATGCATTCTACCGCTGCTTACGGTTTTAATCTGACTCCTACACCCTCTCTTTTGTTTCCCTTACACTTATTTTTCATCTGTTATCTGCTCCTGTTTTTTGGTACTTTTTTCTTCTCGCTGGAGCTTTCTTGTTTTTTTGAGGATTTTTTTGCGTGCGTTGTAACGATGGAGGCGGAACCCCTAGGGGTGTGTGGGTTTTGTACTTTTCTTTTTCTTTTAGCTGGGGATCTGCCTCCTCAAACCCCTGTACTGACAATTTTCTAATCAACGCGTAGGGAGCCCTAAGTGCTCTTTCCCAAAAAAAAAAAAAAAAAAAACAAATATATATATATATATGTATATATATATATATATATATATATATGTATGTATATATATTTATTTATTTATTTAATAATATATTTTTTAATATTTTATGTATTGTATATTATTTATAAATATAATTAAATTATAAAAATATTTAATAGTTAAATAAATTATAAATAAATAAATATATATGTATATATAAATATATATATATATATATATATATATATATATATATATATATATATATTTATATTTATGTAAAATTATTTTTTCTATTTTATATGTTTTAAGTATAGTATATTATTTATAAATGTAATTTAATTATAAAAATATTTAATAATTAAATAAATTATAAAAAAATAAATATATATAGTTATATATATATATATATATATTTTTTGAAAAAGGGGCACAATCGGCATCCTATTAGTTACTAAATGGGAAGTACAAAACGCGGTGGAGAGAGACCCCTCTAAAGTCTCCTAAGATAATTGAAATAGCTAAGCTAATCTGAAGTGAGGGGCCATGAATAAGTCCGCTTAATCGGGAAATCCAGTCGAGGAGGAAGGGATGCGAAACAACCACTTCCATATTATCGATCCCTCTTTTAGCTAGCCAATTTGCTTGGCCGATTACCTTCTCATGAATGAAAGAAAAGTGGATTGTACAAAGAGTAGCTAGGTTCGAATTTTACCCACCCATTGAGAGTGATGCCAAGGAGGGGGAGGCCCACGACCGGGTAATTGATTAAGGTTTGGCAATCCACCTCCACTCGCGGATGGGTCCACTTCCATAAATTAGCTAATGAGATCGCCCGGAAAACGGCCATGAGTTCGACTTCTATTGGATCAGCAGAAGCAGTAGGGGTAGAAAAAAGACTTAAACACTGCCCATTGGAGTCTCTGAATAATCCTCCAATACCGGCCCCATAGTCTGAGAAAGCACCATAAGTGTTAACTTTAATAAAGGGGAAGATGGGGGGCCTCCACAGATTGCGGAATTTTTGCCTTCGATGGAAGATGGTCGTGAGAAGTGGTGTTAAGAATGTTGGGGAACTTTTTAAACTCGATAAGCTTGGAGATATAGGAGAGACAATTACCCACCACAATACGAACACAAGGTGGCATAGTTATATATATATATATATATATATATATATATATATATATATATATATATATATATATATATATTTATTTATTTATTTATTTAATAATATTTTTTATTTTAATTATTTTAAGTATAATATATTATTTATAAATATAATTTAATTATAAAAATATTTAATAGTTAACAAAATTATAAATAACTATATATATATATTTAAAAATATATATATTTATTTATATGTATATAAATTTATTATGTATTATTTTTTAATTTTAAATATTTGAAGTATAGTATATTATTTATAAAAATAATTTAATTATAAAAATATTTAATTGTTAAATAAATTATAAATAAATAAATATATATATAAAATAATTTTTTTATTTTAAATTTTTTAAGAATAGTTTATTATTTTTATATATAATTTAATTATAAAAATATTTAATAGTTAAGTAAATTATAAATAAAAATAAAAATATATGTATATATAAATAAATAAATAAATATATATATATATAATATTATTTTTTTATTTTAAATATTTTAAGTATAGTATATTATTTATAAATATAATTTAATTATAAAAATATTTAATAATTAAATAAATTATAAACAAAAATATTGGGTCAATGGTTTTGTCATTGGGTCAAGGTTTGAACATTTTAACCAAATTTCACTTTTTGGTCAGAGATTAACTTATTGGGTTAATAATTGGTCATTAATTCAAAAATTGACTATTTTGACCAAAATTAGCTTTTTGGTCAAAAGTTGACCTATTGGGTCGATGAGTTTGTCTTTGGATCGAGGATTAACCATTTTGACCAAAGTTATCTTTTTGGTCAGAGATTGACTTATTAGGTCATTAATTCAAAAATTGTTTATTTTAACCAAAATGACTTTTTGGTCGAATGTTGACTTATTAGGCCGATGGGTTGGTCATTGGGTCGAAGGATTGACCATTTTGACCAAAGTTGACTTTTTGGTCGAAAGATGACTATTAGGTCGATGGGTTGGGCATTAGGTTAAAGATTAACTATCTTGACTAAAGTTGACTTTTTGGTTAGAGATTGGTTTCTTGGGTCGAAAATTGGTCATTAAGTCGAAAATTGATTTATTTTAATAAAAATTGACTTTTTGGTCAAAAGTTAACCTATTTGGGTCAATGAGTTGGTCATTGGGTTAAGGATTGACTATTTTGACCAAAGTTGTCTTTTGGTCAAAATTTGACCTATTTAGGTCAATGAGGTGGTGAGAAGGTCAAAAATTGACAATTTTGAGCAAAATTGACTTTTTGGTAAAAAGTGGACCTATTGGGTCAATAGGTTGGTCATTGGGTCAAGGATTAACCATTTTGGCCAAAGTTTACTGTTTAGTCAAAAGTTAACAAATTGGGTCAATTGATTGGTCATTGGATGAAGGATTGAACATTTTCACCAAAGTTGACATTTAGGTCATTGTGTCAGAAACTGACCATTTTGACCAAATTTGACTTTTTGTCAAAAGTTGACCTTTTGGGTCAATGAGGTGGTCATTAGATCAAAAATTTACAATTTTGACCAAAAATGACTTTTTTGTTCAAAAGTTGACCTAATGGGTCAATAATTGGTAATTATGACAAAAATTTTTTATTTTGACCAAAATTGACTTTTTGGTCAAAAGTCGATCTATTGGGTCAGTGGGTTGGTTATTGGGTCAAGGATTGACAATTATGACCAAAGTTGACTTTTTGGTCAAAGATTTACTTATTGGGTTTATAATCGGTCATTAAGTAAAAAAATTATCTATTGTGACAAAAAAGTTGACTTTTTGGTCAAAATTTGACAATTTTAGCCAGCGGGTTGGTCATTGGGTCAAAAATTGACCATTTTGACCAAAGTTAACTTTTTGGTCAAAAGTTGACCTATTTGGTTAATAGGGGGTCATTAGGTAAAAATTTGACAATTTTGACAAAAATTGACTTTTTAGTCAAAAGTTAACATATTGGGTCAATGGGTTGGTTATTGGGTCAAGGTTTGACCATTTTGACCAAAGTTGACTTTTTGGTCAAAAGTTAACTTATTGGGTCAATGGGTTGGTCATTGGGTCCGAAATTGACCATTTTAACTAAAGTTTACTTTTTGTTCAAAAGTTCACCTATTGGGTCAATGGGTTTTTCATTGGGTTAAAGATTAACCATTTTGACTAAGGTTGACTTTTTGGTCAGAGATTGGTTTACTGGGTCAATTATTAGTCATTTGGACAAAAATTGACTATTTTGACCAAAATTGAATTTTTTTGTCAAAAGTTAACCCATTGGGTGAATGGGGTGGTCATTGGATCAAGAATTGACCATTTTGACCAAAGATGACTTTTAGTCAAAAGTTGACCTACTAGCTTAATGGGTTGGTCATTGGGTCGAGATGGATGCCATTTTAACCAAAGTTGACTTTTTGGTCGGAGATTGGCTTCTTGGGTTAATAATTGGTCATTAGGTCGAAAATTATTTATTTTGACCAAAATTGATTTTTTGGTCAAACGTTGACCTACTGAGTCAATGTGTTGGTCGTTGGGTAAAAAATTGATCATTTTGACAAAAGTTGACTTTTTGGTCAAAAGTTGACCTATTGGGTCAATGGGTTAGTCATTGGGTTAGGGATTGATCATTTTGACCATAATTGACTTTTTGTTCAGATATTGGCTTATTGGGTCTAAAATTGGTTATTAGGTCAAAAATTGATTATTTTGACCAAAATTAAATTTTTTGTCAAAAGTTTACCCATTGGGTCAACGGGGTGGTCATTGGGTCAGAAATTGACCATTTTAACCAAAGTTGACTTTTTGCTCAATAGTTGACCTATTTGGTCAATGAGTTGGTAATTAGGTCAAGAGTTGACCATTTTGACCGAAGAAAACTTTTTGGTCAAAATTTGATATATTGGGTCAACGGGTAGGTCTTTAGGTCGAAAATTGACCATTTTGACCAAAGTTGACTTTTTGGTCAAAAGTTGACATAATGGCTTAATGGGTGGTCCTTAGGTCAAAAATTGACAATTTTGTCCAAAATTGACTTTTTGGTCGAAAGTTGTCTGTTGGATCGATGTGTTTATCATTGGGTGAAGGATTGATTTCTTTAACAAAAATTAACTTTTTGGTCAGAGATTGACTTATTTGGTCAATAATTGGTCATTAGGTCAAAAATTGATATTTTGACCAAAATTGAATTTTTGGTAAAAAGTTAACCCATTGGCTCAACGGGGAGGTCATTGGGTCAGAAATTGTCCATTTTGACCAAAGTTGACTTTTTGGTCAAAAGTTGACATATTTGGCCTACGTTTTGGTAATTGGATCAAGAATTTGACCATTTTTACCAAAGATGACTTATTTGGTCAAAAGATGACCTATTGGGTCAATGGGTTGGTCATCAGGTCAAAAATTATCCATTTTGACCAAAGTTGACTTTTTGGTCAAATGTTGACCTATTGGGTCAATGGGTAGTCATTTGGTCAAAAAGTGACTATTTTGACCAAAATTGGATTTTTGGTCGAAAGTTTACTATTGGGTCATGGGTTTGTCATTGGATCAAGGATTGACCATTTTGACTAAAGTTGATTTATTTGGTCGGAGATTGACTTATTGTGTCGATAATTGGTCATTAATTCAAAATTTTTTTATTTTGACCGAAATTGACTTTTTGGTCGAATGTTAACTTATTAGGCCGATGGGTTGGTCATTCGGTCGAGGATTGATCATTTTGACCAAAGTTGACTTTTTGGACGAAAGATGTCTATTGGGTCGATGGGTTGGGCATTAGGTCGAGATTAACCATCTTGACCAAAGTTGACTTTTTGGATAGAGATTGGTTTAGTGGGTCAAAAATTGGTCATTAGGTCAAAAATTGACTTTTTTAATCAAAATTGACTTTATGGTCAAAGTTGATATATTGGGTCAATGGGTTGGTCATTGGGTTAAGAATTGATAATTTTGGCGAAGTTGTCTTTTGTTGAAATTTGACTATTTAGGTCGATGAGGCGGTCGATAGATCAAAAATTGACAATTTTGAGTAAAATTGACTTTTTGGTCGAAAGTTGACTGATTGGGTCAAAAGGTTGGTCATTGGGTCGAGGATTAACCATTTTGGCCGAAGTTTACTTTTTAGTTAAAAGTTAACAAATTTGGTCGATTGGTTGGTCATTGGATGAAGGATTGAACATTTTCACGAAGTTGACATTTAGGTCGTTGTTTTGAAATTGACCATTTTGACCGAATTTGACTTTTGGTCGAAAGTTGACCTTTTGGGTCGATGAGGTGGTTATTAGATCGAAAATTACTAATTTTGACCAAAAATGACTTTTTTGTTCAAAAGTTGACCTAATGGGTCGATGATTGGTAATTATGTCGAAAATTTACTATTTTGACCAAAATTGACTTTTTGGACGAAAGTCGATCTATTGGGTCGAGTGGGTTGGTTATTGGGTCGAGGTTGATGATTATGACCAAAGTTGACTTTTTGGTCGAAGATTTACTTATTGGGTTTATAATTGGTCATTAAGTAAAAAATTATCTATTGTGACGAAAAGTTGACTTTTTGGTCGAAATTTGACCATTTTGGCAACGGGTTGGTCATTGGGTCAAAAATTGACCATTTTGACCAAAGTTAACTTTTTGGTCGAAAGTTGACTATTTGGTTAATGGGAGTCATTAGGTCAAAATTTGACTATTTTGACCAAAATTGACTTTTTTGTCGAAAGTTAATATATTGGGTCAATGGGTTGGTTATTGGGTCAAGGTTTGACCATTTTGACCAAAGTTGACTTTTTTGTCAAAAGTTAACTTATTGGGTCAATGGGTTGGTCATTGGGTCAGAAATTGACCATTTTAACTAAAGTTTACTTTTTGGTCAGAAGTTCACCTATTGGGTCAATGGGTTTTTCATTGGGTTAAAGATTGACCATTTTGACTAAGGTTGACTTTTTGGTCAGAGATTGGTTTACTGGGTCAATTATTAGTCATTTGGACAAAAATTGACTATTTTGACCAAAATTGAATTTTTTGTCAAAAGTTAACCCATTGGGTGAATGGGGTGGTCATTGGATCGAAATTGACCATTTTGACCAAAGATGACTTTTAGTCGAAAGTTGACTACTAGGCTCAATGGGTTGGTCATTGGGTCGAGATAGACCATTTTAACCGAAGTTGACTTTTTGGTCGGAGATTGGCTTCTTGGGTTAATAATTGGTCATTAGGTCGAAAATTGACTATTTTGACCAAAATTGATTTTTTGGTCGAACGTTGACCTACTTGAGTCGATGTGTTGGTCGTTGGGTAAAAAATTGATCATTTTGACAAAAGTTGACTTTTTGGTCGAAAGTTGATCTATTGGGTCGATGGGTTGGTCATTGGGTTAGGGATTGATCATTTTGACCATAATTGACTTTTTGTTCAGATATTGGCTTATTGGGTCTAAAATTGGTTATTAGGTCAAAAATTGATTATTTTGACCAAAATTAAATTTTTTGTCAAAAGTTTACCCATTGGGTCAACGGGGTGGTCATTGGGTCAGAAATTGACCATTTTAACCAAAGTTGACTTTTTGCTCAATAGTTGACCTATTTGGTCAATGAGTTGGTA
The DNA here is from genome assembly GCA_022702705.1 of Papilionanthe hookeriana x Papilionanthe teres. NCBI lineage: Eukaryota > Viridiplantae > Streptophyta > Magnoliopsida > Asparagales > Orchidaceae > Papilionanthe > Papilionanthe hookeriana x Papilionanthe teres. The sequence goes on from JAKZJZ010000024.1 coordinate 305,805, forward strand.
ATTCGGTCAAGAGTTGACCATTTTGACCGAAGAAAACTTTTTGGTCAAAATTTGATATATTGGGTCAACGTGTAGGTCTTTGGGTCAAAAATTGACCATTTTGACCAAAGTTGACTTTTTGGTCAAAAGTTGACTTATTGGGTTAATGGGTGGTCATTAGGTTAAAAATTGACTATTTTGGCCAAAATTGACTTTTTGGTCAAAAGTTGTCTGTTGGATCGATGTGTTTGTCATTGGGTGAAGGATTGATTTCTTTGACAAAAATTAACTTTTTGGTCAGAGATTGACTTATTTGGTCATTAATTGGTCATTAGGTCAAAAATTGACTATTTTGACCAAAATTGAATTTTTGGTAAAAAGTTAACCCATTGGCTCAACGGGGAGGTCATTGGGTCAGAAATTGTCCATTTTGACCAAAGTTGACTTTTTGGTCAAAAGTTGATATATTTGGCCTACGTTTTGGTAATTGGATCAAGAATTTGACCATTTTTACCAAAGATGACTTATTTGGTCAAAAGATGACCTATTGGGTCAATGGGTTGGTCATCAGGTCAAAAATTATCCATTTTGACCAAAGTTGACTTTTTGGTCGAATGTTGACTTATTGGGTCGATGGGTGGTCATTTGGTCGAAAATTGACTATTTTGACCAAAATTGGATTTTTGGTCGAAAGTTTACTATTGGGTCAATGGGTTTGTCATTGGATCGAGGATTGACCATTTTGACTAAAGTTAACTTATTTGGTCGGAGATTGACTTATTGGGTCGACAATTGGTCATTAATTCAAAATTTTTTTATTTTGACCGAAATTGACTTTTTGGTCGAATGTTGACTTATTAGGCGATGGGTTGGTCATTGGGTCGAGGATTGATCATTTTGACTAAAGTTGACTTTTTGGTGAAAAGATGTCTATTGGGTCGATGGGTTGGGCATTAGGTGAAAGATTAACCATCTTGACCAAAGTTGACTTTTTGGATAGAGATTGGTTTAGTGGGTCAAAAATTGGTCATTAGATCAAAAATTGACTTTTTTAATCAAAATTAACTTTATGGTCGAAGTTGATATATTAGATTGATGGGTTGGTCATTGGGTGAAGAATTGATAATTTTGACCAAAGTTGTCTTTTGTTCGAAATTTGACTATTTGAGTCGATGAGGCGGTCGATAGATCGAAAAATTGACAATTTTGAGCAAAATTGACTTTTTGGTCGAAAGTTGACCTATTGGGTCAATAGGTTGGTCATTAGATTCGAGGATTAACCATTTTGGCCGAAGTTGACTTTTTAGTTGAAAGTTAACAAATTGGATCGATTGGTTGGTCATTGGATGAAGGATTGAACATTTTCACCAAAGTTGACATTTAGGTCATTGTTTGTCGAAATTGACCATTTTGACCAAATTTGACTTTTGGTCAAAAGTTGACCTTTTGGATTGATGAGGTGGTCATTAGATCAAAAATTGACAATTTTGACCAAAAATGACTTTTTTGTTCGAAAGTTGACCTAATGGGTCGATGATTGGTAATTATGTCGAAAATTTCTTATTTTGACCAAAATTGACTTTTTGGACAAAAGTCGATCTGATAGAGTCGATGGGTTGGTTATTGGGTCGAGGATTGACGATTATGACCAAAGTTGACTTTTTGGTCGAAGATTTACTTATTGGGTTTATAATTGGTCATTAGGTAAAAAATTATCTATTTTGACCGAAAAGTTGACTTTTTGGTCGAAATTGACCATTTTAGTAGTGGGTTGGTCATTAGATTCAAAAATTGACCATTTTGACCAAAGTTAACTTTTTGGTCGAAAGTTGACTTATTTGGTTAATGGGGGTCATTAGGTCAAAATTTGTTATTTTGACCAAAATTGACTTTTTAGTCGAAAGTTAACATATTGGGTCGATGGGTTGGTTATTGGGTCGAGGTTTGACCATTTTGACGAAAGTTAACTTTTTGGTCGAAAGTTAACTTATTGGGTCGATGGGTTGGTCATTGGGTCAGAAATTGACCATTTTAACTAAAGTTTACTTTTTGGTCGAAAGTTCACTTATTGGGTCGATGGGTTTGTCATTAGGTTAAAGATTGACCATTTTGACTAAGGTTGACTTTTTGGTCGAAGATTAGTTCTTTGGGTCGATTATTAGTCATTTGGTCGAAATTGTTATTTTGACCAAAATTGAATTTTTTGTCGAAAGTTAACTCATTGGGTGAATGGGGTGGTTATTGGATCAAGAATTGTCCATTTTGACCAAAGATGACTTTTTGTCGAAAGTTGACTACTAGCTTGATGGGTTGGTCATTGGGTCGAGGATAGACCGATTTTAACCAAAGTTGACTTTTTGGTCGAGAGATTGGCTTACTTGGGTTAATAATTGGTCATTAGGTCGAAAATTGATTATTTTGACCAAAATTGATTTTTGGTCGAACGTTGACTCATTGAGTCGATGTGTTGGTCGTTGGGTAAAAAATTGATCATTTTGATAAAAGTTGACTTTTTGGTCGAAAGTTGACTATTGGATTGATGGGTTGGTCATTGGGTTAGTGATTGATCATTTTGACCATAATTGACTTTTTGTTCAGATATTGGCTTATTGGGTCTCAAATTGGTTATTAGGTCAAAAATTGATTATTTTGACCAAAATTAAATTTTTTGTCAAAAGTTTACCCATTGGGTCAACGGGGTGGTCATTGGGTCGAGAATTGACCATTTTAACCAAAGTTGACTTTTTGATCGATAGTTGACCTATTTGGTCAATGAGTTGGTAATTGGGTCAAGAGTTGACCATTTTGACCGAAGAAAACTTTTTGGTCAAAATTTGATATATTGGGTCAACGGGTAGGTCTTTGGGTCAAAAATTGACCATTTTGACCAAAGTTGACTTTTTGGTCAAAAGTTGACTTATTGGGTTAATGGGTGGTCATTAGGTTAAAATTAGCTATTTTGACCAAAATTGACTTTTGGTCAAAAGTTGTCTGTTGGGTCGATGTGTTTGTCATTGGGTGAAGGATTGATTTCTTTGACAAAAATTAACTTTTTGGTTGGAGATTGACTTATTTGGTCATTAATTGGTCATTAGGTCGAAAATTGACTATTTTGACCAAGATTGAATTTCGATCGAAGCTTAACCAATTGGATTAACGGGAGGTCATTGGGTCGAAATTGTCCATTTTGACCAAAGTTGACTTTTTGGTCAAAGTTGACATATTTGGCACTATGTGTTGGTAATTGGATCAAGAATTTGACCATTTTTACCAAAGATGACTTTTTGGTAAAAGATGACCTATTGGGTCGATGGGTTGGTCATTAGGTCGAAAATTATCCATTTTGACCAAAGTTGACTTTTTGGTCGAATGTTGACTGTTAGGACGATAGGTGGTCATTTGGTCGAAAATTGATTATTTTGACCAAAATTGGATTTTGGTCGAAAGTTTACCTATTGGGTCTATGGGTTTGTCATTGGATCAAGGTTTGACCATTTTGACTAAAGTTGACTATTTGGTCGGAGATTGACTTATTGGGTCGATAATTGGTCGATAATTCAAAATTTTTATTTTGACCGAAATTGACTTTTTGGTCGAATGTTGATCTATTAGGCGATGGGTTGGTCATTAGGTCGAGGATTGATCATTTTGACCAAAGTTGACTTTTTGGTCGAAAGATGTACTATTGGGTCGATGGGTTGGGCATTAGGACGAAGATTAACCATCTTGACCAAAGTTGACTTTTTGGATAGAGATTGGTTTAGTGGGTCGAAAATTGGTCGTTAGGTCAAAATTGACTATTTTAATCAAAATTGACTTTATGGTCGAAGTTGATATATTTGGTCGATGGGTTGGTCATTGGGTTAAGAATTGACAATTTTGACGAAGTTGTCTTTTGTTGAAATTTGACCTATCTAGATCAATGAGGCGGTCGAGTAGATCGAAAATTGATGATTTTGAGCAAAATTGACTTTTTGGTCGAAAGTTGACCAATTAGGTCGATAGGTTGGTCATTGGGTCGAGGATTAACCATTTTGGCAAAGTTGACTTTTTAGTTAAAATTTAACAAATTGGGTCGATTGGTTGGTCATTGGATGAAGGATTGAACATTTTCACCGAAGTTGACATTTAGGTCATTGTGTTCGAAATTGACCATTTTGACTGAATTTGACTTTTGGTCAAAAGTTGACCTTTTAGGTCAATGAGGTGGTCGTTAGATCAAAAATTTACAATTTTGACCAAAAATGACTTTTTTGTTCGAAAGTTGACCTAATGGGTCAATAATTGGTAATTATGTAAAAAATTTACTATTTTGACCAAAATTGACTTTTTGAATGAAAAGTCGATCTATTGAGTCGATGGGTTGGTTATTGGGTCGAGGATTGACGATTATGACTAAAGTTGACTTTTTGGTCAAAGATTTACTTATTGGGTTTATAATTGGTCAGTAAGTAAAAAATTATCTATTGTGACCGAAAAGTTGACTTTTGGGTCAAAATTTGACCATTTTGGCCATCGGGTTAGTCGTTGGGTGAAAAATTGACCATTTTGGCCAAAGTTAACTTTTTGGTCAAAAGTTGACCTATTTGGTCAATGGGGGGTCATTAGGTAAAAATTTGACTATTATGACCAAAATTGACTTTTTAGTCAAAAGTTAACATATTGGGTCAATAGGTTGGTTATTGGGTCAATGTTTGACCATTTTGACCAAAGTTGACTTTTTGGTCGAAAGTTAACTTATTGGGTCGATGGGTTGGTCATTAGGTCCGAAATTGACCATTTTAACTAAAGTTTACTTTTTGGTCGAAAGTTCACTATTAGGTCGATGGGTTTTTCATTGGGTCGAAGATTGACCATTTTGATCAAGGTTGACTTTTTGGTCGAGAGATTGGTTTACTGGGTCAATTATTAGTTATTTGGTCAAAAATTGACTATTTTAACCAAAATTGAATTTATTGTCAAAAGTTAACCCATTGGGTGAATGGGGTGGTCATTAGATCAAGAATTGACCATTTTGGCCAAAGATGACTTTTTGTCAAAAGTTGACCCACTAGCTTAATGGGTTGGTCATTGGGTCAAAGATAGACCATTTTAACCAAAGTTGACTTTTTGGTCAAAGATTGGCTTATTGGGTTAATAGTTGGTCATTAGGTCAAAAATTGACTATTTTGACCAAAATTGATTTTTTGGTCGAACGTTGACTTGCTGAGTCGATGTGTTGGTCGTTGGGTCGAAAATTGATCATTTTGACCAAAGTTGACTTTTTGGTCGAAAGTTGACTTATTGGGTCGATGGGTTGGTCATTAGGTTAGGGATTGATCATTTTGACCATAATTGACTTTTTGTTCGAGATATTGGCTTATTGGGTCTAAAATTGGTTATTAGGTCGAAAATTGATTATTTTGACCATAATTAATTTTTTTGTCAAAAGTTTACCCATTGGGTCAACGGGGTGGCATTGGGTCAGAAATTGGCCATTTTAACCAAAGTTGACTTTTTGCTCAATAGTTGACTGTTGGTCGATGAGTTGGTAATTGGGTCGAGAGTTGACCATTTTGACCGAAGAAACTTTTTGGTCGAAATTTGATATATTAGATCGACGGGTAGGTCTTTGGGTCAAAAATTGACCATTTTGACCAAAGTTGACTTTTTGGTCGAAAGTTGACATATTGGGTCATTGGGTGGTCGTTAGGTCAAAATTGACTATTTTGACCAAAATTGACTTTTTGGTCGAAAGTTGTCTGTTGGGTCAATGTGTTTGTCATTGGGTGAAGGATTGATTTCTTTGACAAAAATTAACTTTTTGGTCAGAGATTGACTTATTTGGTCATTAATTGGTCATTAGGTTAAAAAATGACTATTTTGACCAAGATTGAATTTTTGGTCAAAAGTTAACCCATTGGCTCAACAGGGAGGTCATTGGGTCAGAAATTGTCCATTTAGACCAAAGTTGACTTTTTTGTCAAAAGTTGACATATTTGGCTATGTGTTGGTAATTGGATCGAGAATTGACCATTTTTACCAAAGATGACTTTTTGGTCGAAAAGATGACCTATTGGGTCAATGGGTTGGTCATTAGGTCAAAAATTATCCATTTTGACCAAAGTTGACTTTTTGGTCGAATGTTGACTATTAGATCAATGGGTGGTCATTTGGTCAAAAAGTGACTATTTTGACCAAAATTAGATTTTTGGTCAAAAGTTTACCTATTGGGTCTATGGGTTTGTCATTGGATCAAGGATTGACCATTTTGATTAAAGTTGACTATTTAGTCAGAGATTGACTTATTGGGTCAATAATTGGTCATTAATTCAAAATTTTTTTATTTTGACCGAAATTGACTTTTTGGTCAAATGTTGACCTATTATGCCAATGTGTTGGTCATTGGGTCAAGCATTGATCATTTTGACCAAAGTTGACTTTTTGGTCAAAAGATGTCTTATTGGGTCGATGGGTTTGGCATTAGGTCGAAGATTAACCTCTTGACCAAAGTTGACTTTTTGGATAGAGATCGGTTTAGTAGGTCAAAAATTGGTCATTAGGTCAAAAATTGACTATTTTAATTAAAATTGACTTTATGGTCGAAGTTGATATATTGGGTCGATGGGTTGGTCATTGGGTTAAGAATTGACGATTTTGGCCGAAGTTGTCTTTTGTTGAAATTTGACTATTTACGTCGATGAAGTGATCAGTAGATCAAAAAATGACAATTTTAAG
>JAKZJZ010000024.1:320000-325000 GCA_022702705.1 Papilionanthe hookeriana x Papilionanthe teres
AGGATAGTCAATCTTAGTCGAGTCAAAAGGGATGGTAGATATAAAGCTAGCATTATCGACCCCAACAAGTTGATGCAAAAGCGGGATATTCCAAGTGTGATCCCTCCAAACATCATACACAAGAAGATCGTCGTTAGCATCCGGTCCAGGAATAAAATGAACCGGAGACCAAGTATCATGCCAAAACGATATGTTACCATTGCCTAAGTCCCAGTAAATAAGGTGTTTAGCCCAATCCCTGCAAGATAAGATTCGCTTCCACATTCTAGAATCACCCTTCCTCCAGACAATGAGAGAAGGGTGACGATTCCTGCAATATTTATCATGCACAAAGGAAGACCATAACGAATCATGCTTACGAAAATTAAGCCAATGTTTGAATAAATTAATCTCAGCAATGTGGTGAAGTTGTTTGAATCCCAAACCACCAGCAGTGGTAGGTTGACATACTTTCTTCCAAGAGCACCACTTTTTACCAGAGTACATACCCGCCCAAAGAAATTTATTAAAGAATCTCTCAATAATTTTTTGAGTGGTAATCTTAACGGGCAGGACTTGTAAACCATACAACACCAGGCTCTGAAGGATACTCTTAAGGACAGTAATACGACCACCAAGGATAAAAACTTATTTTTCCAATCAAGAATGCGTTTCTTAATTTTTTAACAACCTTATCAAATTGAGTTTGTCTCATCCTACCCTTAAGCAAATGAACTCCCAAATACTTTAAGGGAAGGGTGGAAATAGAAAACCCAGTGTAGTGAGTAGCCCAAGAGGATTTCCTACCATCGATAGAGTTTCCAAAATATAAATGACACTGGTAGCGTTGAAATTTAACCCGAAAAAAGCTTGAAAGTCCTCCAAAAATTGGAAAATTTTCTTAATAGAAACCTTGGAAGTGTTAGAGAAAAGTACGATGTCAGCCGCATAAGCTAAATGGGAAACCAACACGCTAGATTTAGAAGCAAAATGGATATTCGGCCTTTTAACGAAGAGGTCATTTAAGAGACGAAAAAAATAATCAAAAACCAAAATGAAAATAGTGGGAGAAAGAGGGTCGCCCTGCTTAATCCCACGGCCCGCACTGAAGTAGCCATGAACCTCACCATTAATAAGGATGCTATAAAGATTGGAATGAAGCCAGTTGGAAATAAGTAAACAAAAGGGGGTAGGAAAACCCCTAGCCCTGAGAACACCCAAAATAAAATCCCAACTCGTAGAATCATAAGCTTTGCGGATATCCAATTTAGTCACCATATTTCCCCCCTACATTTTTTATCAATCTCGTGGATCATCTCTTGAGCCGACATGATATTATCGGTGATCCCTCTACCTTGGATAAATGCCGACCGATTAGGAGATATAAGAAGGTGAAGGTGAGGTTGCAACCGTTTCACAATAATTATATATATATATATATATATATATATATATATATATATATATATATATATATATATATATATATATATATATATATATACATTTAATATTATTTTTTTATTTTAAATATTTTAAATATAGAATATTATTTATAAATATAATATATATATATATATATACATATATATATATATACATATATATATATATTTAAAAAAAAAAAAAAGCTTTTCTATTAAATCTAAGAAAGTCTATTTACATCTCAAATGAGGAATAGGCAAAAGATCCCCATGTAAAAGTAATCTAAAATCAAAGAAAATAGAAGATCTATCAAAAAGATCATCATAAGGGCAGCAAACTAGCAAATTAGGTGAAGAAGCTTTGGTGGCAAGCCAATTTGCTGGTTGATTTCCTTCTCTATACACATGGCTCCACCTAACTTGTATAGAAGAAGCGATGAGAATGATTTTGTTGATCCAGATTTGAATGTACCAAGGAGCAATAACATTCTTTAATAGAATATTTAATAGGGTTGCTTTGAATCGGTTTCAATAATGACAAGGGTATGATTATTAATCATAGCTGCTTTCAGACCCCAAAAAATAGCTATAACTTCAGCCATAAGAGCATTGCTGGCAATGATAGGTGCTGCTAGAAACCATAAGCATTTTCCCTTACAATTTCTTCCAAGAATACCAATACCTGCTGCATCATTATTATAACTACCATCAACATTGATTTTAATCCATGGGAATAAAGGAGGAGCCCACTGAATCAACATTGGTTTAGATGACACTTTGTAATTTATGTTAAAATGCTTCCTTATCCTGAATATGTAAGTCAAACAGGTTATTAGTCGACGAATCGAGGGGAGAACTGTTTATCGACAAATATAGCATCATTTCTTGAAAGCCAGAGAAACCAGAATACTATTAATGGGATATAAAAGTTAGTAGCCCCTTTCCAATCCATCCAGCAATCTTTAATGGATCTCCACAAGCAGAATTTTATTTTAGAGAAGCTACGGCTAATGACAGAATTCTGAATTAACTGAGCAGCAGGGCAAGTAAGAAAAAGATGATGGATGGATTCTTCCATGGAACAACAAAAGACACAACGAGAAGGACCTCTAATACCCTTTAATTTCAATATATCATCAGTGGGAAGAAAATTCCTAAAGAGCTTCCAGCAGAAAAAAGACATGGAGGGTGAGATGAATTTATTCCAGATTTTATTCCCCCAGTCATTATTCGAGCAAGATATATTAGAAAGTAAAATGAATTTAGATAGACTTTGATAGGCAGGAACCTTAGTAAGCAATCTATCCTTTCTATCTTTCAGAATAGCCACAGTTAATATTTTCTCCATGGTCTCCTTGTTTACAGTATTTTGAAGGGCAGATGAATTCCAGGTTCCATTAATCCAGCTACCTGAGACCTTCTTAATGGCAGTAGAAGATTTATATTGAGATAATAAAGTTTCATTAAATAGCCAATTATCATTCCAGAAGTCTATTTGACCATCACCAACCTCCCAAATAAAAAGTTGTTCAGCATATTCTCTGATTTTTAACAGCTCCTTCCATGTTGTAGAATCACCTAGCTTAGCAAGAGTCTGAGTTGGATGAGTATTAAAGCAGTATTTACCATGCATAAATTTAGCCCAAAGAGAAGATTTGGATGCTGAAATTTAACCATTGTTTACGAAATAAGCAAAGCTTAAGTGCTGAAAACTCTTAAAGCCCAAACCTCCACTAGACATAAGTTTGCATAACTTCTCCCAATTTGGACCAATGATAATTCTTATGCCGACCTTCCCACAAAAACTTATTAAACATTAGGGAAAGTAACTTCGAGTACTTTTCTTTTTTAACCATCCGAAGAGTGTATAAAGGAAAGGAGGTTAAAACACTTTTGAGTAGGGTTATTCTACCCCCATTGGATAGAAAAGAGTTAGACCGAGCATCGAAGTTGAGAAGAAATCTTAGAGACCACACCATCATAATGAGAAAGCCTTCTTCTACCTTTAATTAAAGGAAATCCCAAATATTTAAATGGATAAACAGACTTCTTTAAATCCGAGTAAAATCAGAGATCCGAGTTACGGCGGGGACATTCATATAAGAGCTAGGGAGAAAAAGGCATTTTGATTTATTGAAAGTCATACCAGAAACATCTTCAAATCTGGCCAAAGTTTTCATAATGTGTTTAATTGAGCCTTTGCTGCCATTACAGAAGACAATAACATCATCTGCATAAGCTAGATGGCTAACCAAGAGATTAGACCTATGCTGGAATTGGACATGAGGATGGTTATGTTGTAACTGACTTAGCATTCTAGAAAAATAGTCAAATACCAATATGAAGATATAAGGAGATAAGGGATCCCCTTGTTTAATCCCTCTACCAGATTTGAAGAAGCCATAACTCCTACCATTGATCAAAAGACTATAGTAGTTATTTTGAAGCCATCTAGAAATCAAGAGACAAAAATCGGACCCAAATCCCCTAAGCGACAAGAACCTTCAAAACAAAAGCCCGAATTGATGGAATCAAAAGCTTTGAAGAGATCTAATTTAAAGATTAAATTAGAGCCTCTACAAGATTTGTCAATATCAGTAAGTAATTCTTGTGCTAGAAGCACATTATCAGAGATATTTCTACCCTTAATATAAGCAGATTGATTGGCCGAAATCATTTCAGATAAACAAGGCTACAATCTTTCCACAATAATCTTGCTAAGAATCTTAGAAAAGATGGATAATATGCAAATTGGTCTGAAATCATGCCAGCTAGATTTAATTCTATCCTTGGGAATAAGCACAATGGATGATGCAGCAAAATACTTAGGAAGCTCCACACCCTGAAAAAAATGCATGAACAACAGGAATTACTATGCCTTTGATTATATCCCAATGTCTTTTATAGAAATCAGATGAGAAACCATATGGACCAGCAGTTTTATTAACATCCATGGAATTAATAACATTAATTATCTCCTCCTCATTAGGAATCTGGACCAGCATACCTCCATTACCATTGAACATACCATCATTAAATAAATCAGCAGAAAAGAAATCAGCATTGGAGGATTTAAAAGAAAATAGCTTTTGAAAGTGATCAATAAGCATCTTCGACAATATCTTCGAGAATTATATATCCAACCCTTTTGATCAGATTTGATTTTAAGAATGGTGTTAAGAGATCTCCTATATTTGATTATAGCATGAAAATATTTGGAATTTCGATCACCATAGAGAAAATGATTAGCAGAAGCCTTTTGCAATAGGAAAAGCTCCTCATTAGCTATAGCAGAACTTAATTTTTCATTGGCTTCGTACAACTGGGATTCAGCACAAATACCTGACTCAACCTCTATCTCAATATCTTTAACCAGCTTCTCAGCCTTGATAACATTCTCAGTCAAGTGTCCAAAAACATTCCAGTTCTAATCTTTTAGAACCTTAGCCAATGCCTTTTGGGATTGCCAAAGTTGGGATATAGGATTATCATTAGAGAAAGCCTGAGGACAAACCCAATTGTCTTCAATTACCTTATGAAAAGAGGGATGAGAAGACCAAACATTTAAATATCTAAAAGACTGATTTTTAACAACAG
>JAKZJZ010000024.1:330000-367500 GCA_022702705.1 Papilionanthe hookeriana x Papilionanthe teres
AGATTCACTAAAAAGTTTTCTGGTTTTAATTTTTCAGCCAATTGTTCTAATAAAATATGGATTTTTTATAGAAAGGAATTGAAGGTGAATATTCTACTTGATCATTCTCAGTTATTACATTTTCAGTTTCAGCTGGAAAATTTTCATGGATTTGCTTCTTTTGTTTATGCTGCTTCCAATCCTGATGATAGAATTGATCTTTGGAAAAATTTACATCAGATTAGCTTGTTAATGTCTGAAGGCTGGATTGTTGGTGGGGATTTTAATTGTATTGCACATCCAAGTGAGAAGAAGGGAGGAAGAAATCCCAATCTTCAATCTATGTTGAATTTTTTTAATAATATTCAATCAGCCAAGTTATTTGATATTGGCTTTGATGATTCTCCTTATACTTGGAAGAGGGGTAATATATTTTTAAGGCTTGACAGAATTTTGGTTAATCAATATTGAATTAATATGTTTCCTATCACTAGAGTTCATCATTTGGCTAGAATGGGGTCTGACCATACTCCTTTACTTGTTAAATTTAACCCCATTTCACCTGTTAAAAATTCTTCCTTTAGATATCTTAATGTATGGTCTACTCATCTAGATTTTAGAAAGGTGGTTGAAAATAATTGGTGTGCTTCTATGGATGATGCTTTCAATTCAATTGTCAGGTTGTGGCAATTACAAAAAAGGCTAGCTAGGGATCTAAAGATTTAGAACTGGAATATATTTGGAAATGTACATCAAAATGTTATTACTGCTGAAGCATTAGTTTCTGCTATTGAAAAAGATGGGGATGCTTGGAAGGAATCTGAACAATGTCTTTTTAATGCTCAGAAAAAATTGTAGACTGCCATATCACAGGAAGAATTATTTTTTCAACAAAAAGCTGCAACTAACTGGTTTCTTCATGGTGATAGGAATTCCAGATTTTTTCATGTTGTTCTTAAATATAAAAGATCTATTAATGCCATTCTCCAAATTAGAACAACTAATAATAGATGGTTGTACAATTCTAAGGACATTACTGAAAATGCTATTAAATATTTCCAGAATTTGTTTGCTTTTCAACCTACAAATTCTGCTCTTTTTTCATCTTCATTGTTGCCCTCTACTCTGAATACTGATCAATCAAATGCTTTAGTAGTTTTTCCTGATAATCATGAAATATACACTGCACTTCAATCCATGGACAGTAACAAGGCGGCTGGACCTGATGGGTTCACATCAGATTGCTTTAAAGAATTTTGGCAGATTATCAATACTGATGTTATTGCAGCTGTTAAAAGTTTCTTCCAAGGAGTATCCTTGCCTAAATATTTTGCTTCTGCCACTATTATACTGATTCCTAAAGATCGAATTAAAGCTTCTTGGCAAGATTTTAGGCCTATTAGCCTAACCTCTACTTTTTCCAAGATCATTAGTAAAATTATTGTGGCTAGACTACAGCCTTTGCTGGAGGATTGTCGGCATATATTTTAGGTTGTAAAATTTAATTTAGGTATATATATAGTTTGGGAAGTAGCATTTGATTTTTTTGAAAATAATTTTAAGTTTGAAATTTTTAAGATATGAAATCAAACTGATCTCACATCCCAAATAGTTTATATAAACGAGCACCGCACCACAAACTGTGTATCTATCCCGAGGAATAGTCACACTGCTTCGACGATGGGGCTCGATTAAATAAACTAAAAGATTTGTGACATCCGTTTGGTCTGCGAACCAATTTTATAAGCCGACAGGTTCCCTTGCTTAATATAAAAGAATTAACAGGGTTTATATTACCTGGGTTCTTAAAGTTCCCTATAAGGGCAAGCCCCTATAGTTAATTACATCCTAAATGACGGGAATCATTTAAGAAAACTCTCGATAATAATCAGTGGTTTTGCTTTCAAGAATTTCAAAGTTTAAGGTTTTCAAACAATTAGATTTTGGAAATTTCAATTGGGAATGGATCAAATTTGGAGCAGTTTATTTCGGAGTCCAAAGGAAGAGAAGTAGGGAAGTCGGAGATCCAAGAAGAATCTTGGCAACTTCCCAAACTATCCTATTGTTCGGCTTCGATTTGGGAGTTTATTTAATGTTTCATCCTCGCTCGTTTTAATTAATTAGGACTTATATTTGTATGACACAATCATACAAACAGCCTCGAAGATGTGTGGGTTTATGTCGTATCAAACAACTACCTCGAAATCCTAAGACCGGTTAGGGCTTAATCTGCATTAGACAACTATGCAAATACCTAACAAAAAGTTGAGGATTTATGTTGCACTAGGCAAACCACCTCGAAGTCCTATGACTTTGTTATTTAATTTCTAAGAAGGGTTTTGCTGATGTAGACCCGAGTTTTGCTGACGACGATGGCCGTGCTGCCCACTATGCTCCAAGCTCCTTGTTGTTGCAGAGGTTTAGTTTTAGAAATCATAAATCAGGAGATGAGAGAAGTGTTTTGGTTTAGAAAAGTCTTAGAATCCAAATATTTTAGTGTTTTAATTAAAACAAATCTTAAAGTTGACTAAACAGAACCGATTAAGATCCCACGGTTCCGTCATCCCGACACCGTTATTTTCATCGGATTCACTTAGTCCAGATGAATTTGCTAAACTCAACTGAATGAGTTCCACACTTTCATTTAGACAGTGGGAAATCCTGTTAGCAACACGTGGGTTACATCATCCGAGGTATTCCCGATCATCCAACGAGACGTTTTAATTTAGTTAAAGTTGTAATTTTTGTTGTTCTGTTTGTGATTAAATTTTGAGTTGTCTTATATTTTGAAATATTGTTGCGGTGAATTTTATCTTTTATGAATTTTAATTTAGTTTTGGGTTTCAGTTTTGTGGCTATCCTAAAGGTTTCAGTTTTCATGCAACAATCTTATTTATCATGCAAGAAAAGTAAAACACAGTGCAGGTAAATAAATTGCAATAAGGTAAATTGCAATAAAGTAAAAGCAGACCTTGAGGGTCTTCTCGTCATTCCCAGCTGAAACTTTAGTATTGCATTGTATATATGTGTTTATAATTTTGCAGAAATTAAAGCATGCCAGAAAACATGAAGAAGTAGGACTAACAAGCAGTAACTACTCAATCCTATGATGTCTATGTTAAGATCCTGGTTGTCCACCAAGTCCTATGATATCTATGTGAATTTTTATGTTGTGTTTCAATGAACTTTGTTAATTTAATTGAGGATGGTTTCGTTAAGCAGACATATTAAGTTTAATAGACCTAAGAGGTATCCAAACAGTCAAAGAAGGATGCAGGTCCATGCTTCCCTCTCATATCCTGATGAAAAGTCTCGGGCTCATTTAAACTTATTATGTTGCTTAACAACTCATCCTACCTATACCCTTATGCTTAATGAACACAGGTGTTCAGGGTAGGTGGGTTTAGGTGTAGTTTGGATTTGGATTGGTGGCAATTGGTAGTTTGATTTGGACTTATGGGAGTGCTATGAAGAGTTGTTTGAGTTTATGTTTTAGATTTGGTTTTGGTTTTGGCTTTGGTTTGGGTTTTGGTTTTGGTTTGGGTTTTAAATTTGGTTTGAGTTTTGGTTTTGGTTTGGTTTCGAGTTTGATTTTGGTTTATGTTTTGTTTTTGAGCTAGGAACTTTGAGTTTGGAATGTGAATTGGGAAGGTTATGTGGACATCGGGTAAAAATTTGGGTTACTCCATGCATTCACTAAGCATAAGGGTATTCTTATTATGTTTTCTACACCAAGTTGTGATTTCCTAGGGGTCTTTATAAAGGGAAAAATAAACCATGCCTCAGGAGGCCTATCCTAGGGTTGATTGTTATCGTGTTGGTATTGTATTGTGGTTGGGATTGTTGTTGTATGTTGTGATTGTTGTGTTGTGTCATGTATGTGTTACCATTATTTTTAAATTATTGTTGTATGTATGTTATTGTTTTGTTTTGTTTTTGTGTTGTGTTATTGTTGTATTAATGTTATTATCATTATTTATTTATGTGTTATGTTATTATTGTTTATGTTGTTATGTTTTATTATTCTTTATGTGTTGTTTTAAAATTATTATCTTTTATTTGTAATTAAAATTATTATTATCTTTATGGTTTATTTAATTTATTATTTATTATCTTATGTGATTTATTTACTTTATAATTATTTATTTAATTAATTGTTATTTATTTATTTTATTTTACTTTAGCTTGATATTTATTTATTATTATTTTAGTTTTAATTTATTTTATTATTTAATTTAATTAATTTAATTCAATTTATTAGAATTTACAATTATTATTTAATTTAATTTAATTTAACTTTATTTAATTTTTTTTGTTTTAATTTATCATTTATTTTTAATTTAATTTAATTTAATTAATTATTATTTACAATTACTATTTAATTTAATTTAATTTAATTTAGTTTATTTCATTTTAATTTATCATTTATTTGCATTATTATTTAATTTAGTTTAATTTAATTTATTATTATTTAATTTAGTTTAATTTATTTAATTTAATTTATTATTTAATTAATTTAACTTAATTTTATTATTTATTTAATTTAATTTAATTTATTTAATTAATTTAATTTAATTTCATTTATTATTTACATTATTATTTAATTTAATTTAATTTAATTAATTTAGTTAATTTAATTTAATTTATTTAATTAATTTTAATTTAATTTTAAATTATTTATTTATTTACATCATCATTTAATTTAATATAATTTTGATTTATTTAATTTAATTAATTTATTTAATTTACTTTAAACTATTATTTATTTAATTATTTTTGGTTTACTTAATTATTTATTATTTAATGTAATTTACTTAATTTAATTATTATTTAATTTAATTTATTTAATTTAATTATTATTTGATTATTTTCAATTTATATATATATGTATTAATTATTTTATTATTCTTTATATTCATATCATTTAATATATATTTAAATTATAAGTTATTTTTATTTTAATTTATTATTGTTATTAATTATATGTATATTTAAGTTTATCATTTATATTATTTATTTATCATTTATATTATCATTTATTTAATTATAAAGTTTTTCATTGTCTCTTTCCTCAATTATCCTTTTCTTTATTTAAAGTTATTATTATTTATATTAAGTTATTATATCTTAAAATTATTATTTACATTTTTAAAACGAATGACATTTTTTTTATTTACTTATTTTTATTATTTATTTATATTTCAAATTATTATTTTATTTATTATTATTATGATTTTCTTATATTTTTATTATCTATTTAAGTTTATAGTTATTTATTTTATTCTTATCATATTATGTTTGTTACTTTCATATTGTTATTATTATTTTACATATATGTAAAGTTATGTTATTCATACATTTTATTTTTATTTCTTTTCTTCTTTCATTTTTCTTTCTTTGTGTTACATTTCTCTTTTTCTCTTTTTTTTTCTTTTCTTTTTCTTTATGTTATGTTATTCATACATTATTAAAAATTCATATATAGTTATGTTATGTTCATTTCTCTTTATTTTCCATTTCCTTTATGTTATACTAAAAATTTTAAAATTCATTTTTAAGGTATTGAAAGCTAGGTGGTAGATTTGTAAATATTTAAACTAGTAAGCTTAAATGGCTAAATAACTTTGCATAAAAGAAATCCCTAAGCCTATGCATGAATAAAGTGAAGATAGCATGAAGGATAAACAACCTACACATGATTTTTTTACATGGAAGTTTGCATGAGAAAAAAAAAGCTAAGCATGAAAACATTTGCATGAAAGAGAGGGATCTTAAGGCTATACATGGATACATAAAAAAAAACATGCATGAAAGTGTTGACCTCATTTTTGATGAAGTCTTCTCTTCCCTCTTTAGTGTTTAGAATCTAGCCTTAGGCTTTTCCTTTGACTATCTTAGAGGACTAGAATTGGGACCCATCCCTTTGAAATTTGAACCACTTCTTGCCTCCCTGCAAGCCTCACAAGCTTGATTATAGACCCCTAATCACCTAGAGGGTTGAAATCAAATGTGAAGGTTTAAAGGATGAGTTCCCTATAGGACTTTTTGGCCTTAGGACCACCCTGGGTGGCCTGGTCTGGTGAGGGTTGACTTACACACTCACTACACTCACACTATATACTCTCACACACACAATCCAAATCCTAAAACCACACCCATACCCAACTTGACTCCTTGACTCATGTAGGTAATTCATATGGATGGACCTTAACCCCTAAGCCCCTGGTAAAGAGGGTTAGGAACAACATAGTGAATGCCTCAAATGAGTCCTCCCATGGCTCATATAGGCTTAACATGGCTTCATGGCTCAATCAAAGTGATTCCATTCCACTCATATTTGATCAATCTTCATTATTCCAAAATTTCAATTTTTGGCCCCGGGGACCATACACCTATCAAGCCTACCAAAAGCCCTCAGAGTTGCCCAAATCCTCCAAAATTTCCAAATCACCCAAAATTCCCCAAAATTAACCTTGAAAATTTCCTCACCAATAAAATTGATCATCCATAGCCAAAAATACCAAAAATTCCAAAAATACCCCCCAATACCCTCCAAAGACCCAAAACGCCCCTCTTAGCCAAAAAAATCCAAAAATTCAAAAAATTCCCAGAAAATTCCAGAAAATCCCAAATATTCCCAATTTTATTTTGTCCAACTACACCATGGGCCAATTTTGTCAATTTACCTCACTTTTATCAAAACCCCCAATTTAGCCCATTCTTAACCCAAGTGAACCTAATGTCAAACCAAATCTACCCAATTGACCCCAATTTTGGTCCAATTCAATTCTAAACTTCAATTAAACATCCACAATATCAATCTAGACCAAATCCAGGTCCAATTTGATTAACATTTGAATCCAATCTCACTTTTGACCTTAAAGCCCAATTTGGACCCATGACCCAAACTTAGCCCAAACCAAACCAATTCAACTCCAATTGACCCCAAACCATTTCTAAACCTTCCCTAACATCCCCAAAAACAAAATACTAACATAATTTGCCCAAAATTTGGACCCAAACCCCACTCAAATTCAACCCAAAACCAAAATGCCCAATTTTGACCTAAACCCAAACCTAACCCAAATAAGCCCAAGTCCCAAAACCAAAACCCAACCAAAGTTAAAACCTCTTTGAAACACTCCCATAAACATTTCCCAACATTAATTTTACATCAACTTCAACCCTAGCCCAACATTGGCCCAAATTAGCCCAATTTGACCTACATTGGCCCATTTACCAAATGAACCCAAATTCAACCCAATTCAATTCCAAACCACCTCAAATTTGCTTCAAATCATTCAAGACACATCCTTAAACTGAATTCAACATTTATTTGGCATGGCCCTTTGCAAAATTCTTCATCTAAAAGCCCATTGCTAAACATAAAGGCCCACTCCATTAAACCTTCCTAAAAGCCCATTTCCACCAAATTCAAAAGCCCAAATCAATCTAAAGCCCACATGACACTTTTCCTCATCACACATTCAATTTAAAATCATTCCTAAAGTCCTAATTTGTCAATTAAACAATTCCAAATCAAGCCTCATAACAATTTCCATCAAAATGCCAAAATTCACAAAATCCTTTTTTATGAAATTGACTAAGCTCTTGCCAAGCCATAGGTGAGCCAAAGACAAGCCATGTACAAGCCATATGAAGCCATGGGATGTTTGACATGTGACCATACCCAAAGTAGCAAAAGGAGGGCCCCCTTTCTTAAACCTTCATTAAGCTTTTTAACCCCTTGCATGTTACACACTAAACCATGATTAGCCACATCACTTTAGATGGGGACTTCACCACCCCTTTCTAGCTGATGCAAATGATCCTCCCTCAGCCCAAATCAGCCATGGGGAGGTGAACCTAACCAAAAATCATGGCTTGGACCAAATCAAGCCAAAATGGCCTCTCCCCCATGCCATTTTAATCCAAGCCCTTTACACATGGCAAAGCTCAATTGCTGCACAAACCTCCAGCCCTGACCCACCTGAACTTGAGGGTGACCCATGCCTGCCGGCCAGCCGCCTGGATCGCCGGAAAACACCATGGCCGAAACCTTGGGAGGAGCCAAATTTTGGAATTCCACCTTGCTGAGCTGCCCCACTCCAAATGGCCATTGCAGCTGTTCTTCTCCTCACCAGAGCAGCTGATCCCAACCATTAAACCCCCCTGGGAGGCCCTCCAGCCTCTCCTATTTAAACACCCCCTCCTCTCGGCCAAGAGAGGTGCTGAACCAAACCTTACTGAAACCCTGCCAAAATCATCCCAGACCACTCTCTACACATAGAGAACCTGATCCCCACTGAAATACCCCTGCCATTTCCTCTCTGTGAGCTCAATTTCAGAGTTGAAATCCAAGCCCAAAACCAGGACACTTCACCACAGTGAGTCAATCTTCAAATTAATTGACTCTACACCTTCACCAGACCAAGAGGAGAAGTTTCCCAGCAAAAGCCCCCTCACCAGGCCAGCCATTGCTTCCAGCCTCCAAGCTTTGTGATCGGGCTTGGTCGAAATCATACCTAGACAATTCACCAGGCCAAGGGACTTCATCTGGAGCTTGCTTGGACCCAATCGAACGTGACACAGCCCTCAGATTGAAGCTTCACTTCTCTGAGCAAAGGTATGGACTCACTCTTCCTCCCGAGCTTACAGAGATTCTCCATTTCGTTTGAGTTAATTTCAGTGCATGTTTACCGTATGGATGTGTTCTTCTCTTCAAGACGAATCCATAGAGCATAAGAACACATAAATCCATTGAGAATCGAGTGAGAAATTAGGGTTAGAAGGTCTACGGTCACGGGTTCGCACCAGTCGTAGACGATGACTGGGAGCCGTTGGATCGCGCATGTATCGGATGGACAGCTCGGATCGCGTCGGACCAGAACATGTTGCGTGAAAGGCGGGTCCCGGGACAGCTGACTCAGATGGCGGCGCCCAATCACAGCGCGACACGCACCCCCTTCGGAGCTGCCGAGGTTGACGCGGCGCCGCGTGGATAAGTAGGAAAATAGGCAATTTTCTATTTATTTAATTCCCAGAACTTCAAAAATTCATAACTTTGTGTAGAAAAATCCTAAAAATGAAATAAAAATACCCTCTTGCTCAGTGAACAGAGGAGAATAATGTAGAAAAGAAATCAAGTAATTTCATTAAGTGTCTTATTTTTAATGATTTATTTACTCTCTGCATTGTTTCAATTCTCCATTTGCATAGGCAATTCAACATGGCATGAGACCATAGCGCTTTTGAAGCCTCTAAACTTGAGAACATTCCCTGAATTTTCTAAGGTCAGAGGCCATCCCTATGAGAAGTTATTGATTTTTCAAGTTCATGTTACTGTTTTGAGTATTTTAATTCCAATAATTATCATGTTGAGAAATAAATTCTAGGAAAATTTGGTGATGTTTCTTGTGACCAGAGGGACCTAGGAAAAATAAATTTTGAGTTAATTCACTTTGAACAACCCTAATTGGCCTAAACATCCAAAATGGAACTTTAATTAATTAGGGTTAACCATTCATTAAATTAACTTAAAAACAATTCTCCATTGTCCTCTAGGGATAGAAGAACACCACATAAAAATTTGAAACTAATTGGACTTGATTAACCCTACCAAATGGGTTGATTAAGCCTCTTAAGCAAAATGGGTAAAATTAAACTTTAAAAATTTATAACTCACAAAAATACTTTTCAAAAATTCACAAAATTAGTTTTGGAGCTTCTCTGATATTAGAGGAACTTAGGAAAATTAAAATTGTAATTTTCTAAAAAAGTTGATTTTTATCATTATTTTAATATTTTTAATAATTAAAAAATAATAAAAATCATAAAAATATTAAAAATCACCCAAATGTCACATTTTGACTCCTAATCATTTAGGAACAAACCAAATATTTTTTCTAAGTCCCTAGGGTACGATATTGAATTTTAAAGGCTTAATGTAATTTTTAATATTAAAAAATGTATTTTCCAACCTTTTCACTAAAATAATTCTAATAAATCAAAGAAAAATCAAAAAATATAAAATTTGTTTCTCTGAACTCCTTGAGGTTAGAGAGATTTAAGAAAAATATAAAATCCATTTTTCAACTTTAACTTTATTTTAAAATTAATTAATACTCCAAAACTCAAAATAATTCTAATAAATAAAATATAATTCTAATAAATAAAAATCACTAAAATTGGTCCAAATGGTCCTCTGGTCATTAGGAATATCCCATAATTTTCTTAAAGATAGAAACATTTTCTTGGTCATGTTATTGAATTTTCCTTGAAAATCCCTATTTTTCATAAAAAAATAATCACATAAATAAATTAAATACAGAAAAATCACATTTTCTCCTCTAATGTCTTAATTGACATGTAACTGAGGTCACACAAAAATTTCAATTTCATTTGAGCTTAATTTAGTGAGTTATAAAATTATTAAGCTTGGAGGGCAAAATGGTAATTGGAACTTTCAACCTTTAATTAAAATTTTAGGATTAATCAAAAGGGGGAGGGTAAAATATTTGATTTAAACTGATTTTGGATGATTGAAACTTAAATGGTTAAGGGTAAGAACCCACCAATCATTTTAAGAATAATTAAAGTAAACCTTAATTAATTAATTAATCAAATTTGAAAGATTAATGGAAAATTGAAATTATTAAAGTAGGGATATTATTTAAGAAAATATTTATTCTTTAATTGAAAAATCCCTAAATAAATCACTTCAATAATACTTAAAAAGAAAATTAAAAGAATAATCTCAATTAAATTAAAATTGAAATTAAATTAAATTAAAATTGAAATTTAAGTTAAACTAAGTTAAATTGAAATTAAATTAAATCAAAATTAAATTAAAATAAAAAAAAGTCAAATTAAATTAAATTAAAATTTAAGTTAAAATTAAATTAAATTGAAATTAAAATAAATAAAAATAAAATTAAATTGAATTAAAAAAAAAGATTAAATTAAAATCAAATTAAAGTTAAATTAAATCAAATTAAATTAAATTTAAATTTAAATTAAATTAAATTGAATTAAATTAAAATCATTTAATAACAAACCTAAATGAAATCATTAAGAATTAAATCTAAAGTAACTTGAACACTATTCCAAACTTAAACTAATTTTCTATAATTAAATCAAAATTAAAATTAAATCATTAAGTTTAAATCATCAAAGTATTTAATAATTTGATTTGCCCTTTTTAAAGCTCTTATTATTATAATTCTTAAATGAGATGTCAAGTGAATTGTTACCTCACTTATAGGATATTCAAATGTCCTAGTTCACTGAGCAAAAAGAACAAAACTGAAACTCCCGGATGATTAATTCACTTGTATGATTAAATTCCCTTGGACTTAAAACAATCCTAGAGATATTGAAAAGATGTTTAAGATTCGTCTTAAGCACTTCCTCAATATGATAGGATGTTTATAAGAACAATTGAATTTAATTATTCTTTGATGAAAAAAATCGTCTTTAAACCAAAACACAAGAACCTAGACGTCATAGGAGATGACTAATTATAGGATTAGGACTTTGGTAGACAACCAAAAATCCTTCCCTTAGCTTTAGCTAGGTACTTGTTGGAATATTTAAATGCCTTAACATGTGTTTTAAGTGCAGCTTGGGATGACGGGAAGACCCTCCAGGTATGCTTTTATTTTATTGCAATTTACTTTATTGCAATTTACTGTACTTTTCTTGCATGATAAACAATTGTTGCATGAAAACCAAAACCTTTAGGATAGTCCCTGAACTGAAACCAAAACTAAATTAAAAGTCATTACAAGATAAAAATCACCGCCACAACATTCCAAAATATAAAACAACTCAAAATTTAATCACAAACAGAACACAAAACTACAATTGCAACTAAATTAAAACGTCTCGTTGAATGATCGGGAATACCTCGGATGATGTAACCCACATGTTGCTAACGGGATTTCCCACAGTCTAAATGAAGGTGTGGAACTCATTCAGTTGAGTTTAGCAAATTCATCTCGGACTAAGTGAATTCGATGAAAATAACGGTGTCGGGATGACGGAACCGTGGGAACTTAATCGGTTCTGTTTAATCAACTTTAAGATTTGTTTTAATTAAAATATTAAAAACACTTGAATTTTAAGATTTTCTCTAAACCAAAACACTTCTCTCATCTCCTGATTTATGACTTCTAAAACTAAACCTCTGCATTAACAAGGAGCTCGGAGCATGGTGGGCAGCACGGCCATCGTCATCAGCAAAACTCGGATCTACTTCAGCTAAACTTTCTTAGAATTAAATAACCAAAACCATAGGATTTCGAGGTAGTTTTCCTAGTGCAACATAAATCCTCAACTCTTCGTTAGGCATTTGCATGATCATATCATGTAAATTAAGCCCTAACCGGTCTTAGGACTCCGAGGTGATCGTTCGGTACGACATAAACCCTCACTTCTTCGAGGCTGATTGTATGATTATTCATACGAATATAAGTCCTAATTAACTAAAATTGGCAAGATTGAAATATCAGATAATATTAGGATTTTCTCATATCTAAGCCAAACAATAGGATAGTTTGGGAAGTTGCCAAGATTCTTCTTGGATCCTCGCCTTCTCCTACTTCTCTTCCTTTGGATTCTCAAAAATAAATTGTTCCAAATTTTGAGTCATTCCCTTTCAAATTTCCAAAATCTAGTCCTTTGAAAACCTTAAACTTTGAAATTCTTGAGAGCAAAACCACTGATCATTATCGAGAGTTTTCTTAAATGATTCCCGTCATTTAAGATATAATTAACTATAGGGGCTTGCCCTTATAGGGAACTTTAAGAACCTAGGTAATATAAACCCTGCTTAATTTCTTTGTATTAAGCGGGGAACTTATCGGCTTATAAAATTGGTTCGCAGACCAAACGGATGTCACAAATCTTCTAGTTTATTTAATCGAGCCCCATCATCAAGTAGTGTGTCTATTCTTCGGGATAGATACACAGCTTGTGATTTGGCGCTCATTTATATAAACTATTTGGGATGTGAGATCAGTTTGATTTCATATCTTTAAATTTTCAAATTTAAAATTATTTTCAAAATCAAATGCTACTTTCTAAATTATATATATATATTTAAATTTAATTTAAAATCTAAAATTCGCCGACAATTTCTGTAGGCGACCCCTTTTTTTAAATACAACACACAACCAAAAAAATATGCCGACAGAAAGCTAAAAGAAATTAAACAATTTGTATGTGAATTTAAAGGTCTTTGTAAAGGAAGAAGAACATTGAAATTTTGCATGTGTGTGTGATGTTTTAGGCTAGGCATGAAAGGGGTAAAACATTTTCTTAAAGCTTAAATATTCATGGGATGAAAAGTAGGGGGGAAAAAAACTTACCTTGATTTTGGGAGATCCTTTTGAAGCTCACGACTAGGAGATGTTAGGGTGGATGATGAAGTGAGTGTGTAGTGTAAGTGAGTGTAAGTGTGTAAGAGGTGTTCAAGAGTGTTTATGGGGGGATTTATGGAGGAGGCTCATGGCTAGGAAGGAGATGAGGGAGTGAGGGAGTGGTGAGGTGGAGGTGTGGAGGAGGTGAGAAGGAGTTATGGTGGAGGTGATGGATGAGGGATGAAGTGGCATGTAGGGTGAGGGAGAAGTGAGGGAGAAGTGATGGAAGTGATAGATGAGGGAAGATTTTTTTTTATTATTATTATTTTATTTTATTTTATTTATTTAAGATATATATTTTATTATATATATAATTATTTTAGGGGTGTCATGATGTTTAATTTAACTAATTTTGATTTTAATTTGATTTAATTTGAATTATTAGTTTAATTAGATTCATTTGGGTTTGGGCTAACATAACTTGATTTTAAGTGAGAATGAGGTCTAGGCATCTTGATCAATATTGTTCATATGATTGTGTTGAAGATTTTTCATGAAGATAAAAAGTGGTTTTGAGCTCATTTGGAGGTTCAATTTTGGCATGAATTGGATTTTTGATTATTTTGGACCATGTTGGGTTCGGGTCAAATTAGATTGGGTTTGAGTGGGAATGGGGTTCCGAGGTCTTCAAAAATAATGTAGATATGGTTGTCTCGAAGAACTTTCATGAAGACATAAAATGGTTTTGACAAGGTTTAGGGGGTCAATTTGGTGGATTTAAAACATGTGTCCAGCTTAGGTCAAAAGGGGGAGGTTTTGGTCCAAAATGGATTTTGGGTAAGACCTGATCTCAAATTATGGGCAATTGATGATCCAATTAAGTTTAAGGAGGTTTTATAAAGAGTTTTGAATTGAAATTTTGGAGGAATTGATTGACATTGGCTCACTTTAAGAGTTTTGGGTTATTTAGACCAATTTGGGGATTTTGGATTTCAAGTGGAATTGGATTCAAATGAGGGTCACATTGGGCTTGAATTTGGTCTAATTTGATATTGGGAATGTTTAATTTTGGTTTATAATTGAATTTGATGAAAGTTGGGGTCAATTGGGTCAAGATTGGGTTTGGTTTAGGCACCTTTAGGTTAAATGGGCCAAGTTGGGATTTTGGATTGAAAGTGTATTAATTTGGCAAAATTGACCCATAGTGTAGTTGAACAAAATGGAATTGGGGATTTTTAGGATTTTCTGAAATTTTTTGAGAATTTTTTGGAATTTTTGGATTTTTGGGCAAAAAGGGTATTTTGGGTATTTTGAGGGTATTGGGGGGTATTTTTGAAAATTTTGGAATTTTTTGGTCATGGATAGTCAATTTGAGTGGTAAGGAATATCTTGGAATGATTTTTGGGGAATTTTGGTGAATTTTGGTGAATTTTAAGAATTTTGGGTAATTTAGGGAATTTTGGGAGGTCGGGGGCCAAAAATTGAAACTTTGGAGATTTGAAGGTGGCTTCAAAGTGAGCATGATGTAATGGTTTAAATTGAGTTATAGATCGAGGGTCACCCTCATTTGGTTCTCTATGTGTTGGTCCCTACCACTTAGTCGTAGACTTAGAGGTCGGGCTACCCACATGAGTTTCCAAAGAGTTCGGTGGTTGAAATTAGGATGTGCGGTGTGTGTATGTTGTGAATGTGAAGTGTATGAGTGGTGAGCTCCGGACCTCCCTCGGGGAAAATCCTAAGGTCTTACCACCTATAGGAGACTTCCCTAGGAGTCCTTATGCTTGCCTTTTTCCTACCAAAGGTGGAGGTGAGGCCTTAAGCATATGAAAACCCCCTAGTGAAGCAAGAAGAGTTTTGAATTTCTATGGGGAGGGTTCCATAACTAGTCCTCTAAGAAAGTCACCAGGAGAGTCCTATGGCTAGACCCTAGGCTATTCTAAAGAGATACTAGACCTCAACCAAAAGTGAGGTCAACAAGGATTTAATATTTGAAAATCAAACTGCATTCATTAAGGGAAGGTGCATTAGTGATAATATTCTTTTGGCTCAAGAACTTTTGGTTGACATTGACAAAAACTGTAGAGGTTCTAATGTCATCTTCAAATTGGATTTATCTAAAGCCTTTGATAGAATAAGTTGGACTTTTATTCTTGATGTACTGACTGCAAGGGGGTTTAATGAAGCTTTCTGTAATCTTATTTATAGATGGCTCAGCAACAATTTTTATAGTGTTCTGATTAATGGTGAGAGTCATGGGTTTTTCTCTGCTGGCAGAGGTATTAAACAAGGTGATCCATTGTCACCTTATATCTTCATTCTTGCCTTTGATTATCTATCTAGGATGCTTAACCAAGCTCAAATCTCTCATCCTTATACTCAGTATCAACATAGATCTACACATTTGGTCACTCATCTTGCTTATGCAGATGATGTGATTGTATTTTCTAATGGTAGCAAACAATCTATCAAATCTTTGATGAAAACATTGTCTGTGTTTGAAGAAATTTCTGGCATGGTTTTCAACAAATCCAAATGTCATTATTTAGCAAGTTCTAAAATCAGTACTAAGATCAAAAACTGGATTTCTGATTTCTCTGGGTTTAAAGAAACTCAATATCCTCTCTTGTATTTGGGTTTCCCACTAATTAAGGGAAGAAGGAAATTATCTCATTTTGATGATATTGTCACTAAAATATCCTCTCAGATCAATTGTTGGTCCAACACTTTTCTTTCTAATGGTGGAAGAATAACTCTTCTTAAGAGTGTTTTAACATCTTTCCCTCTTTATATTCTTCAAATGATTAAAATGAAGAAAAGTACCCAAAAGCTACTTTCAGTCATGTTTAATAAATTCTTATGGGAAGGTTAACATAAGCAGATGCACTGGACTAATTGGGATAAAGTGTGTAAGCCTGTTAATTGTGGAGGACTTGGTTTTAAAAGCTTTCAAAGCATCTCACTTTTTCCTTCTCATTGTAAACAGTGGATTAAATTTAGGGCCAAAAATTCTATTTGGGCTAAATTCATGCATGGTAAATATTGTCATAATGTACATCCTACTCAGGCTGTTTATAAAATGGGGGACTCTAGGACTTGGAAAGATTTACTCAAAGTAAGAATGAAGGCTGAAGAGTTATTCACCTGGGAAATTGGCAATGGTCAACTCAATTTTTGGCTTGATAAATGGATGTTTGATGAGTCCTTAGCAAATTATTACAATCCATCTTCTCCTATTCAAATTGTGGCTGATAGTTGGAGTAATAATATGTGGGATTCTGAAAAGATTAAACCTTATCTAAGTTCTGAATGTCTTAACAAGATTTTGACTATTCCTATTCAGAATGCTGGCAAGGATCATATTATTACCAAGAACTCTGCCAATCAGAGCTTATCTAAGTTCATCTATTTTTCTTGTTTTAACTGGTAGAAGAATGATTGGGGTTCTAAATTATGGAACAAATATATAACTCCATCTATGTCTTTTTTTTGCTGGAAATTATTTAAGAAACTTATGCCTAATGATGATATCTTGAAGCTTAAGGGTATTAGGGGTCCTTCTGTTTGTCCATTCTATCATTGTGATGAGGAATCCTTGCATCATATTTTTCTCAATTGCATTTGGGTTCAACAGGTTTGGAAGGGAATTTTATCTTCAACAGGTCATATTGATAAATTCTTCCTGTGGATTTCTGTGGATGCATGTTGGCAGGACTGTAAAGATACTACTGTATACTATCTACCTTTGATTATCTTCTGGTTCACATGGATGGCTCGAAATGACATTGTATTCAATAATATGACTCCTTATCAAATTTGTATTAAGAATTGCTTATCATTTCTTAATAAGTCGCAGAAATATGTAGTTCCCTCAAATCTACAAAAGCAAAGTAAAATATATTTGATTATTTGGAGGGCACCTAAAAATCCTTGGCTGAGGATCAACACTGATGGTAGTTTTAAACCTTTATCCGCTGGAATTGGAGGACTTTGTAGGGACTTCAGAGGACATTGTTTATGGTTTTATTCAATTCTTATTATAGCCGGTTCCGCTCTCGAGGCTGAAGCAATTGCAGTCTTTTGGGAACTGTATATTGCTGCGAAGCAACAACTTAACTTTCTTCATATAGAGTTGGACTCCTTGTTTCTTCTTCATATATTGACAAATAAGGCTGCTACCCCTTGGTTTCTTCATATTTGGATAAAGAAGATTAATATTATTTCGGCTTCTAGGAATATTATTTGGTCTCATATCTATAGAGAAGGGAATAAGCTCGCAAATTAGCTATATAATATTATTTTTTTATTATAAATATTATAAGTATAGCCTATTATTTATAAATATAATTTAATTATAAAAATATTTAATAATGAAAAAATTATAAATAAAAATATATAAATAGGTATATAAATATAAATATATATATATATATAAATTTATTTAATATTATTCTTTTATTTTAAATATTTTAACTATAGCATATTATTTTTAAATAAAATTTAATTATAAAAATATTTAATAATTAAATAAATTATAAATAAAAATACTTATATATAGGTATGTATATATATATATATATATATATATATATATATATATATATATATATATATATATATATATATATATATATATATGTATATATATATAAATTTATTTAATATTATTTTTTCATTTTAAATATTTTAAGTATAGTATATTATTTATAAATATAATTTAATTATAAAAATATTTAATAGTTAAGTAAATTAAAAATTAAATTATATATAGGTATATATAATTATATAAATATTAAATACTCATATGGTTGATTTGTATTATATATATTAAATGCATTTGGCTTTCACTCGTATATTATATCTGCGTGGAGATTTTTGCTTACCTAGTCCCAACCGACATTACCACTAGATATTTTGGCCATTTATTTCCATCTTTTCAGCAGCTCTTTAATTATTTAATTATGTGTAACTTTGGTGCATATCTGCGATTATTGTATTGGTGGTTAGCTTATTAAATCTACGAGTTTATCTTCTGACTTAATGTATTTCTGTGTTTATGTTGGCGGAATACTGCTGCGATTTCTCCTGGTGAACTTCCTCGTGCACATATGGTTGGAGACCCTTGTGATGGTTTTGACGGATGGATGACGGATTATTGACCACACCGGAGCGGTGGTCGCTAGCCTTTCTTCCATTGGACGTGACGATGGCTGGACCGTGCTGATTTTTTTATGGTTGCTGTCTTATAATAACTCTTTAGAGCTGATGGATTCCTTTTGAGATTGCTTGGGCTGGTTTGGTTGCACATGAATATCGTTTAAAATTTTTATTTGTGTACCAAATCTTTTTGTGGTTTTTGGAGTCTTGTGGTTTTTGTATCTTTTTTTTAAGATAAATAAAATTGCCTTCTGGTTTTCCTTAAATATATATATATATATATATATATATATATATATATATATATATATATATATATATATATATATATATATATATATATATATATATATATATATATATATATATATACATATATATTTTTTTATTTATAATTTATTTAATTATTAAATATTTTTATATTAAAATTATATTTATAAATAATATACTATACTTAAAATATTAAAAATAAAAAAATAATATAATATATATATATATACATATTTATTTATAATTTTTTTAACTATTAAATATTTTTATAATTAAATTATATTTTTAAATAATATACTATACTTAAAATATTTAAAATAAAAAATAATATTATATACTTAAATATATATATTTATTTATTTATTTATAATTTTTAAACTTTTCAATTTTTTTTAATTAAATTATATTTAAAAATAATATACTATACTTAAAATATTTAAAATAAGAAATAATATTTTATATATATATATATATATATATATATATATATATATATATATATATATATATATATACGTATTGGGAAAGAGCGCTGTAGACTCCGTACGTGTTAATTCGGGAAAATATTATAAAGGGGTGGGGAGGTAGATCCCCAACTATAAAAAGGAAAAGATACAATTTCCACTCACCCCTAGGGGTTCCGCCTCCCTCGTTACAACATACGCAAAATAAAACACTCCAAAATTGTTCAAGAGAGGAAGCTGAGTAAACAAAGAAGTAATCCAAAGTATTCAGAACATGGCAAATATAAGAATAAAACCTTAATTGACGTATATCTCTTTTGCCGAGTAGTCAGTGCGAGAAAATGGCCGCAACGGAACCGGAGTGAAGCGTCTAAAGTGCGGAGTCATGAAGCTGAAAAACAATTGGGAGGACCAAAATGAAGTGGAGGCTAGGGGATCGTAACCTGCAGAGATATACTCAAGAATAATAGAAGTTGTGAGTCCTTTCAGCCAAAACAGAGTAACAAAAGGCCTAATCGTGAAACCCAAAAACCTTAGCCACCAAACAGACAAAAAACAGAACAGCAGACACCTATCAGTGTGATGCAATTGCTGATATCTGTATCCCACATTCCAAAAGATGGTTGAGACTATTAGGTAAATAAAAGACTGAACCAAATGACTAAAGCAACAAAGGGTGTGTGAATAATAAATAGAAAAGTGCTATAAATCCAAAATAAAAGTGCAGGAATTCCAACACCCATTGTATATCAATATCTGAGATAGGGTAATGCCATTAGATCTTCATGTAAAAGAAGTGAAAGCTGGGATGGAGGTAATTTACCCACCAAAGGTCACGTACGTTGAATGCTTAGCTAACTAATCGGCAGGTTGGTTACCCTCCCTCGTAAATGAATGATACTTGAACCTGTAATGAATGTGTGTTTATAATATGCCATATCCTTCTAAATAGATATATAAGATTCCATGGAATGGGATCGTTTCTATAGAAAAGATTGATCGGCATTGTGGAGTCGGTTTTCCCGAAGGTTACGAAAATGAAAACGGATAGCAGTCTTTAATGCAAGTAAAAATGCCCAAACTTCAGCGATGAGAGGCGTATCGGCCACCGCGGGGAGTTAAAGAAACACAACAGATTTCCTCCGTGGTCTCCGAATAGGCCTCCAACTCCGAGAAAAATATTCGGTCCAACATCCATCAATATTAGCCTTGATCCACCCTTGCACAGGGAGCATCCATCTAACAAGGACAGGCCATCTTGAAGAATGAGGAGTTCAGGATGAAAGTTTTTTAGCACGGTGGTAATAAGCCATAATATGTGAAAAAGTTATGCTAGAGGTGGGGGAACATCAGAGTGTTTAAAACTATTTCTGGCATTCCACACAAACCAAATGATCACCAAAGGAAAGCTCAGCATATGTTTCCCATCTTGTGAAAAATCTTGCCAAGTGTTGAAGTAATTAGAAATAGAGCGACTTTCACGGCCATGCAATGTTAAATGCATTACCCAATCTATTCCATATGTCTCTAGTATAGGTGCAATTAAAAAAAATATAGGAGCAGGACTCCTTAGCCCTTTTACAAAAAAGGCATATAGATGCCAATCTTAAGCCCTTCAATTTTAAAATGTCATCCAGAGAAAGTAAAGAAGTGAAAAACCGTCAGTTAAAAAAAGACATTAAAGGGGTGAAAAGAGAATTCCAGCTGTGGGAGCCCCAATTCCAATTAGAAAAATGGATGATAGATTTATATAAATGTTTGCTAGTAGAAACATGATTTCCCTTCTTCCATATGGGTCTATCTTTTTGAGTTGCCTGTAAAGGAATTTGATTGATGAGCAAAGCAGCATCATTACCAACTAAAGCCCTCAGCTTAATTAAATCCCACTCGACCATTAAACCAACGAATCGAAACAAGTAAATTTCCATCAGGAGGGAATTGGGGTAATGGAGTAATTTGTGGTAAACCCCTGAAATCATGCCAAAAGGATACTTTGCCATCCCCCAGCTCCCAGAATAAAAATTGACCAGTGTAAGCCCGGGCATTTACAATAGCTTTCCAAATCCTAGAGTCCCCAGCTTTCCAAGTGACCAAAGATGGATGAGATGTATTGCAATATTTAGAATGCATATAATCAACCCATAAGGATTCACCAAGCCTAAATTTATACCAAAGCTTACACATGTTTATTTCTACAATATGAGGTAGGGCTTTAAAACCAAGGCCCCAGAGAATTTAGGCTTACAGAGCTTCCTCCAGGAGCGGCAGTGCCTCTTGGCACCTCCACCCTCCCAAAGAAAATGATTAAACAAGTTTTCCAGATATTTAAGAGAACTTTTTTTGGCATTAAACACTTGGAGGGCATATAAAGGTATGCTTTGCAAAACACTAGATAATAAAGTTAATCTGCCACCACTGGAGAGGAAAGTATTCTTCCAATCCTTGATTTTTGCATTGTATTTTATCAATAATCTCATCCATCTGGATTTGCTTGCATCTTCCCCTAATAAGATTAACCCCAAAATATTTGAGAGGCAAAGAAGCTAATTTAAAACAAGTGAAAAGATTATCCCATTGTTTATTACAATGCGGCATGTAGTTGCTAAAGAAGAGGTGACACTTATCTTTGCTAAAGGATAGACCAGAAATACCCTCAAAATCAATCAGAACTTTTAAGGTTTGTCTGATGGAAGGTTTAGATACATTAGAAAAAACAATTATGTCATCGGCACATGCAAGATGAGTAACCTGATAGTGAGCTCTATTGTGATAATGTGTATATGGGTGTTGCGTTTGAAAATGATTCAACATTCTTGACAAATAATCAAAGGCAAGGATAAAGATTATAGGGGAAAGGGGATCACCTTGCTTGATACCTCGCTTAGCATTAAAGAAGCCATAAGAAGTGCCATTGACCAACACACTATAGAAATTGTTAGACAGCCATCTCAAAATTAAACTACAGAAATTATGCTCAAAACCACTAGCAATAAGAACATTATGAATAAAATCCCAATTTATAGTATCGAAGGCTTTTTTAATGTCCAGTTTGATAATAAGATTACCTCCTCTGCATTTTCTGTCAAGATCCTCGAGGAGTTCTTGAGCAAGTAAAATATTATACGTAATTTCTCTTCCTTTGATAAAAGCGAGCTTGTTGATAGGAGATAATAGAATTGAGATGTGGTTGGATTCTAGCCACAAGGATCTTACTGATAACCTTGGATATGGTTGAGGTTAGAGAGATAGGTCTAAAATTATGCCAATGGGATTTATCTCTTCCTTTAGGGATAAGCACTATCAAAGCAACGAGAGAAGTACTTACAAATATCATCACCGTGAAAAAAACTTTGAATAGCCGAATAACCTCCTTCTTAATGATATCCCAACAAGTGACATAGAAAGCGGATGTAAAACCATCAGGGCCAGGAGCTTTATTAGAGTTGATCTCTTTAAAAGCATTAAAATTTTCCTCCTCAGAAGGGACACCTGAAAGATAGAGGGAGGCCACAAATTGTTTCTCAGGGGAAAAAGAGCATTATTGAATGGAGACACCTGCATATCATTGGAAAACAAGTCAGTAAAATAATGAACTGCATTTAAACCAATCTCCTCTGCTTCATTATGGACAGTCCCATCATCAGTAATGATTTTGATAATAGAGTTATGATTGATCCTGTTTTTAACGGATGCATGGAAATATTTAATATTTACGTCCCCATTAATGAAATGAAGATCATGAGCTTTTTGCTTTAACGAGGTCTTCCTCCGGAGAGATGTCGGCAAGAAGTGTGATATGGGCCTGGGTAAGCTCATTTGAAATTTCGGGACTCGGGCTTTCTCTAGCTTCCAAAGCATTAACCGAGTTGTTGGGACTTGTGAACCCTAGTGTGTATGTTGCCAAAAACCTCGTAATTCCATTTCTTCAAACCAGCAGCCACTCTCTTGTGTAATTGCCATAAAATAAACCAAGGAGAGCCACAGCTAAAAAGGCTTCAACAAAGCCTTGATCAGCTCAACAAAAGTGGGATGAGATGTCCAAATATTTAAGAATTTAAAATGTGAAATAGCAGATTTGGGATGGAAAGCTAAAGTTAGTAAAGGGGGTTATGATCAGAAGAGGCATGGCTCAAGTGTTGAACTCGAGAAGTGTGGTAATAGTTAAGGAACTTGGAATTGCCAAAAAATCTATCAAGCCTCTGAAAGAGCAAACCACGTCTCCAAGTATAAGGAGACCCAGTGAAACCCAAATCAAACAAGTCAGCTTGTGAAATATTATCACAGAAACGCTGCATTAGAGCAAAATCAGGCCGGGCACCACCTTTTCTTTCAGCAGGTGACATTATCATGTTAAAATTGCCTCCAACACACCAATTATCCTGTATAGTGGAACCCATGGCAATTAACTTGTTCCAAAGAAGGTATTTTTCATGAAGCAGAGAGCTAGCATAAATAAACGTGATCCAACCAGTGAAGACTTCAACAGTGAAATGAGCAAGTATCAACTGTTTATCATCTTCAATAATTTGCAATTGAAGATTTTTTTTCCAAAATAACCAAATTTTGTTATTGGTATTACAGTAGTGGGAGTAAAGAGGAAAAGAAGATAGAATTTTATCCTTATGGTTAGAAACCAAAGGCTCCAAAATAGAAAAAATGCTCAAATAATGGATCCTACAAAGGTGTTTAAGACATTTAAGGGAGGAAGGATCAGCCACTCCCCTAACATTCCACACAAGTGAATTAAGCAAGATGACTTCCACCCCTTCTAGTGGATCTAGTAGAAGGGGGCAAGAATTCTCCCTCAGATAGATTTGAATCAATGAGGTCTCCAATATGTTGCAAAGTGTCAGTTTGTTTTTTGTTCTTATATTTATAAATAATTTACTATAATTAAAATATTTAAAATAAAAAAATAATATTATATATATATATATATATATATATATATATATATATATATATATATATATATATATTATATATTTATTTATTTATTTATTTATAATTTATTTAACAATTAAATATTTTTATAATTAAATTATATTTATAAATAATATAATTTACTTAAAATACTATAAATAAAAAATTAATATTATATAAATGTAAATATTTTAATTTATTTATTTATAATTTTTTAGCAATAAAATATTTTTATAATTAAATTATATTTATAAATAATACATTATACTTAAAATATTTAAAATAAAAAAATAATATAAAATAAATTTTTTTATAACTATATATATAAGTATATATTCACATATACATATTTATATATTTTTATTTATAATTTATTTAACTATTAAATATTTTTATAATTAAATTATATTTATAGATAATATACTATTCTTAAAATATTTAAAATAAAAAAATAATATTAAATAAAATTATATATGTATATATCTTTATATATACCTATATATATATTCTAATTTATAATTTATTTAACTATTAAATATTTTTATAATTAAATTATTTTTATAAATAATATACTATACTTAAAATATTTAAAATAAAAAAATTAATATTATATAAATTATATATATATATATATATATATATATATATATATATATATATATATATATATATATATATATATATATATATATATAATATATCACATATATATACATATTTACATTTATTTATTTATAATTTTTTAACTATTAATTATTTTTATAATTAAAGTATATTTAAAAATAATATCCTATACTTAAAATGTTGAAAATAAAAAAATAATATTAAAAAATTTATATATATACATATACATATTTATATTTATATATACCTATATATTTTTTTATTTATAATTTAATTAATTATTAAATATTTTTATAATTAAATTATATTAATAAATAATATACCATAATTAAAATATTAAAAATAAAAAATAATATTTTATATATATATATATATATATATATATATATATAAATATTTATATATACCGATAAATAAATTTTTATTTATAATTTATTTAACTATTAAATATTTTTATAATTAAATTATATTTATAGATAATATACTATTCTTAAAATATTTAAAATAAAAAAATAATATTAAATAAAATTATATATGTATATATCTTTATATATACCTATATATATATTCTAATTTATAATTTATTTAACTATTAAATATTTTTATAATTAAATTATTTTTATAAATAATATACTATACTTAAAATATTTAAAATAAAAAAATTAAAATTATATAAATTTATACATATATATATATTATATATATATATATATATATATATATATATATATATATATATATATCTATATATATATTTATTTATAAATATATACATATTTATATTTATTTATTTATAATTTTTTAACTATTAATTATTTTTATAATTAAAGTATATTAAAAAATAATATCCTATACTTAAAATGTTTAAAATAAAAAATAATATTAAAAAAATTTATATATATATATATATATATATATATATATATATATATATATATATATATATATATATATATATTTATATATTTATATTTATATATACCTATATATATTATTTTATTTATAATTTAATTAATTATTAAATATTTTTATAATTAAATTATATTAATAAATAATATACCATAATTAAAATGTTAAAAATAAAAAATAATATTATATATATATATATATATATATATATATATATATATATATATATATATATATATATATATATATTTATAATTTATTTAATTATTAAATATTTTTATAAATAATATACTATAATTTAAAATTTTAAAATAAAAAATAATATTATATAAATTTTTATATACATATATATATGTATATATATATAAATATATATTTAAATTTAAATATAAATATATATATTTATTTATTTATTTATAATTTATTTAACTATTAAAAATTTTTTATAATTAAATTATATTTATAAATAATATACTATACTTAAAAATTTTAAAATAAAAAAATAATATATACTTTATATATTTATATGTTTATATATATACTTTATATATTTTTATTTATAATTTACTTAACTATTAAATATTTTTATAATTAAAATATATTTATAAATAATAAACAATACTTAAAATATTTAAAATAAAAAATTAATTATATATATATAGACATATATATTTAATTATTTATAATTCATTTAACTATTAAAAATTTTTATAATTAAATTATATTTATAAATAATATCCTATTCTTAAAATATTTAAAATAAAAGAATAATATTAAATAAATTTATATTTATAAATAATATCCTATTCTTAAATATATATATATAAGACATCTTTGGTCAAAATGGTCAATTCTTGACCCAATAACCAACTTATTGACCAAATAGGTCAACTTTTGACCAAAAAGTCAACTTTGATCAAAATGGTCAATTTTTGACCCAATGATCAACCCATTGACTAAATTGGTCAAATTTTGACTGAAAAGTCAACTTTTTAGGTCAAAAAAGACAATTTTTGACATAAAGACCAATTATTGACCCAATAAGTAAATCTCTGACCAAAAAGTGAACTTTGGTCATAATTATCAATCATTGACCCAATGACAAACCCATTGATCCAACATGTCAACCTTTGAACAAAAAGATAACTTTGGTCAAAATGGTAAATCCTTGACCCAATAACCAACCCACCTGACCCAATAGATCGACTTTTGTCCCAAAAGTTAGTTTTGGACAAAATAGTAAATTTTTTACATAATTGCCAATTATTGACCCAATAGGTCAACTTTTGAACAAAAATGCCAATTTTGGTCAAAATTGGCAATTTTTGACCTAATGACCACCCGTTGACCCAAAAGGTTAACTTTTGACCAAAAAAGTCAAATTGGGTCAAAATGGTCAATTTCTGACACAATGACCTAAATGTCAACTTTGGTGAAAATGGTCGATCCTTCATCCGATGACCAACGCATTGATCGATTTGTTAACTTTGACTAAAAAGTCAACTTTGGCCAAAATAGTTAATCCTTGTCCCAATAACCAACCTATTGACCCAATAAGTCAACTTTGGACAAAAAGTCGATTTTGCTCAAAATTGTCGATTTTTGATCTACCGACTACCTCATTGACCTAAATAGGTGAAATTTTGAACAAAAGACAACTTTGGTCAAAATTGTCAATCCTTAACCCAATGACCAACCCATTGACCCAATATGTCAACTTTGACCAAAAAGTCAATTTTGATTAAAATAGACAATTTTTGACCTAATGACCAATTTTTGACCTAATGACCAATTTTTGACCCAGTAAATCAATCTCTATCCAAAAAGTCAACTTTGGTCAAGATGGTTAATCTTTGACCTAATGCCCAACCCATTGACCCAATAGGACATCTTTGAACAAAAAGTCAACTTTAGTCAAAAAGATCAATCCTTGACACAATGACCAACCCATTGACCTAATAGGTCAACATTTGACCAAAAAGTCAATTTCGGTCAAAATAAAAATTTTTTGAATTAATGATCAATTATTGACCCAATAAGTCAATCTCCGACCAAATAGTCACTTTAGTCAAAATGGTCAATCCTTGATCCAATGACAAACCCATTGACCCAATGAGTCAACTTTTGACCAAAATGCCAATTTTGGTCAAAATAACTAATTTTTTACCAAATGACCACCCATCGACCCAATAAGTCAACTTTCGACCAAAAGTCAACTTTGGTCAAAATGGACAATTTTTGACCCAATGACCAACCCATTCACCCAATAGGTCATCTTTTGACCAAAAAAGTCATCTTTGGTCAAAATGGTCAACTTCTTGATCCAATTACCAACACATAGGCCAAATATGTCAACTTTTGACCAAAAATTCAACTTTGGTTAAAATGGTCAATTTCTGACCCAATGACCTTCCCGTTGACCCAATGGGTTAACTTTTGACCAAAAATTCAATCTTGGTCAAAATAGTCAATTTTGACCTAATGACCAATTAATGACCAAATAAGTCAATCTCTGACTAAAAAGTTAATTTTTGTCAAAGAAATCAATCCTTCACCCAATGACAAACACATTAACCCAACAAGATAACTTTTGACCAAAAAGTCAATTTTGGTCAAAATAGTCAATTTTTGACCTAATGACCACCAATTAACCCAATAAGTCAACTTTTGACCAAAAAGTCAACTTTAGTCAAAATGGTCAATTTTTGACCCAAAAACCTACCCGATGACCCAATATATCAAATTTTGACCAAAATGTTTTCTTCGGTCAATATGGTCAAATCTTGACCCAATTACCAACTCATTGACAAAATAGATCAACTATTGACCAAAAAGTCAACTTTGGTCAAAATGGTCAATTTCTGACACAATGACCACCCCGTTAACACAATGGGTAAACTTT
Organism: Papilionanthe hookeriana x Papilionanthe teres; assembly: GCA_022702705.1. Classification (NCBI taxonomy): domain Eukaryota; kingdom Viridiplantae; phylum Streptophyta; class Magnoliopsida; order Asparagales; family Orchidaceae; genus Papilionanthe; species Papilionanthe hookeriana x Papilionanthe teres. The sequence continues at coordinate 358,587 of JAKZJZ010000024.1, forward strand.
TGACAAAAAATTTAATTTTAGTCAAAATAATCAATTTTTGACCTAATAACCAATTTTAGACCCAATAAGTCAATATCTGAACAAAAAGTCAACTATGGTCAAAATGATCAATCCTTGACCCAATGACCAACCCATCGACCCAATAGGTCAACTTTTGACCAAAAGTCAACTTTGGTCAAAATGATCAATTTTTTACCCAACGACCAACACATTGACCCAACAGGTCAACGTTTGACAAAAAATCAATTTTGGTCAAAATAGTCAATTTTTTACCTAATGACCAATTATTAACCCAGTAAGCCAATCTCTGACCAAAAAGTCAACTTTGGTTAAAATGATTTATCCTTGACTCAATGACCAACCCATTGACCCAGTAGGTCAACTTTTGACAAAAAGTCATCTTTGGTCAAAATGGTCAATTCCTGATCTAATGACCACCCCATTGACCCAATGGGTTAACTTTTGCCAAAAATTTAATTTTGGTCAAAATAGTCAATTTTTGACCAAATGACAAACCCATTGACCCAATAGGTGAACTTTTGACCAAAAAGTTAACTTTAGTTAAAATGGTCAATTTTGGACCCAAAGACCAACCCATCAACCCAACAAGTTAACTTTTGACCAAAAAGTCAACTTTGGTCAAAATGGTCAAACCTCGACCCAATAACCAACCCATCGACCCAATATGTTAACTTTCGACCAAAAAGTCAATTTTGGTCAAAATAGTCAAATTTTGACCTAATGACCCCCCATTAACCAAATAGGTCAACTTTTGACCAAAAAGTTAACTTTGGTCAAAATAGTCAATTTTTTACCCAATGACCAACCCGCTGACCAAATTGGTCAAATTTTGACCAAAAAGTCAACTTTTTGGTCAAAATACATAATTTTTTACCTAATGACCAATTATAAACCCAATAAGTAAATCTTTGACCAAAAAGTCAACTTTGGTCATAATTGTTTATCCTTGACCCAATAACCAACCCACTGACCCTATAGATCGACTTTTGACCAAAAAGTCAATTTTGGTCAAAATAGTAAATTTTTGACATAATTACCAATTATTGACCCATTATGGTTAACTTTTGAACAAAAAAGTCATTTTTAGTCAAAATTGTCAAATTTTGACCTAATGACCACCTCATTGACCAAAAAGGTCAACTTTTGACCAACAGTCAAATTTGGTCAAAATGGTCAATTTCTAACACAATGACCTAAATGTCAACTTTGGTGAAAATGTTCAATCCTTCATCCGATGACCAACCAATTGACCCAATTTGTTAACTTTTGACTAAAAAGTCAACTTTGGCCAAAATGGTTAATCCTGGACCCAATGACCAACCTATTGATCCAATATGTCAACTTTTGACCAAAAAGTCAATTTTGCTAAAAATTGTCAATTTTTGACCTACTAACCGCCCCATTGACCTAAATAGGTCAAATTTTGACCAAAAGACAACTTTCGTCAAAATAGTTAATCCTTAACCCAATGACCAACTCATTGACCCAATAGGTCAACTTTTGACCATAAAGTCAATTTTGATTAAAATAGTCAATTTTTGACTTAATGAACAATTTTTGACCCAGTAAACCAATCTCTGACCAAAAAGCCAACTTTGGTCAAGATAGTTAGTCTTAGACCTAATGCCCAACCCATTGACCCAATAGGTCATCTTTTGACCAAAAAGTCAACTTTGGTCAAAATGGTCAATCCTTGACCCAATGACCAACCCATTGGCCTAATAGGTCAAAATTTGACCAAAAGTCAATTTTGGTCAAAATAAACAATTTTTGAATTAATGACCCAATAAGTCAATCTCTGACCAAAAAGTTAACTTTGGTCAAAATGGTCAATCCTTCGATCCAATGACAAACCCAATGACCCAATAGAGTCAACTTTTGACCAAAAGCTAATTTTGGTCAAAATAGTCAATTTTTGAATTAATGACCAATTATTGACCCAATAAGTTAATCTCTGACCAAAAAGTGTACTTTGGTCAAAATAATCAATCATTGACCAAATGACAAAACCATTGACCCAATATTTTTATTTATAATTTATTTAATTATTAAATATTTTTATAACTAAATTATATTTATAAATAATATACTATACTTAAAAAATTTAAATTAAAAAATAATATTAAATATATATATATATATAAATATATATATATATATATATATATATATATATATATATATATATATATATATATATATATATATTTATATATACATATATTTATATTTTTATTTAAAATTTATTTAACTATTAAATATTTTTATATTTAAATTATATTTATAAATAATATACTATACTTAAAATATTTAAAATAAAAAAATAATATTACATAAATATATATATATATATATGAATATATTTATTAATTTATAATTTTTTTAACTATTAAATATTTTTATAATTAAATTATATTTAAAAATAATATATTATACTTAAAATATTTAAAATAAAAAAATAATATTATATAAATTTATATATATATATATATATATATATATATATATATATACACACACACACACACACATATATATTTATTTATTTATAATTTATTTAACTATTAAATATTTTTATAATTAAATTAAATTTATAAATAATATACTATACTTAAAATATTTAAAATAAAAAATAATATTATATATATATATATATATATATATATATATATGTAATTTATTTAATTATTGAATATTTTTATAATTAAATTATCTTTATAAATAATATACTATACTTAAAACATTTAAAATAAAAAAATAATATTAATATATACCTTTAAATATTTATTTATAATTTATTTAATTATTACATATTTTTATAATAAAATTATATTTATAAATAATATAATATACTTAAAATATTTAAAATAAAAAATATATATATATTTGTTCATTTATTTATTTATTTATATATATATATATATATATATATATATATATATATATATATATATATATATATATATATATATATATATATATATATATATATATATAATTACAAATATATATATAGGGGATTTCTTAAAAATATTTATAAATGGACTCAGTGAAAAATGGACCGTTCCGAAAATGGACCGTGGATTTTGATCCAAAATCGGAATCCCCTATAATTCCGGTTTGGATTAGATTCCGGGATTAAAGGTGCATATTTTTAATTATGAGATGATATATACCCTTGCTAATGGTTTTAGTAAACCGCTTAGAGTGGACGATCCTACTCTGGATCTGAATAATCCTTTGGAAGCATGTGTACTTGTGGAACGGGATATTACTCAACCCTATCCAGAAGAGGTTTGGATTGGGTCTAATCATCATGGTTTTTGGCAAAGGGATGGGGCCTCACCCACCTTACTGCTCTCATTGTGGAATGTTTGGGCACAACAACTCAGTTTGCTATAGACTGCATCCTAACCTTCGTCCAAACGAAGTGCGTCGTCCAGGAGTTAAGCCCAAACCCACTGTGCCTCATAATTTAGCTCCTGTGGAATTTGTTACTGAGGGAATTTACAATAATGCTATTGAACACATCTCTTTATCACTAGTTATTGATGTTACCCTGGAAGTCGTCCCGGTTGTGGATGAATGTGATTTTGGGACTAGGCCTTTGGTTCCCCATAAATCTGTTCCGGTGGGTGGAGAACCCGAGGCTTTTATTATCGACAATACACCTTCCTTGCCTACCGATGATGGTAATCCTGACGTTCCAAAAAATGTCGTCATCCTTGAGCAAGCTCAATCGCTTCCTAGTGAAACTCGGTTGGTCGAGGATGTTCAAGGTGTTTCGGCTCTTCCCCCACATTCTATCCCATCATCTGGGGAGGGTCTCCTGACCCGTTCTGTAAGCTTCAGAGTTTTTTCTCCAACCCCGGATTTACAGTTGGAAGAAGTTTCTACCCTCCTCGGGGAGGAATGGCAAATACAAAAATCACGGCGTCGTAGGAAAAAAGGAAACTATGAACTCACTAATCTTGGTGTTCGTAGTACTCAAGAGCATGAGAATCATTATTCTTCTGAGGGGGTACGAGGACTTACCCGGACTAGGTCAGCTAGAAAGGGTTATTTGTCTACTCATGTTTAACCTTATGATTTTGAACATCAGGGGAGTTGCGGATCCTCACTCTCTTGGTAGGTTAAAGTTACTCTCGAGGATCCACAAACTTGATATTTTTGTTATTTTGGAACCTTTGGTCTCCTCTCCTGATCCTCGTATTCGGGGTCGTTTTAAAACGTTCTCTTGCTTTTCTAATTGCTCCAACAAGATTTGGGTTTTTTGGCGGAAGCACATTGCTCTGAATATTGTTGTAGATGATGGACAATTTGTCCATGCACATTTTGCGGTTGATGATTACTCTGGGTGGTTATCCTTCGTTTATTCTGGCACACTTCTGTTGGCTAGAAACAACCTTTGGGATAAAATCAAAAGCTCGGGTAATTCGATTACTGATAAATGGATGGTGGGGGGGACTTCAATATGATTTTGCATAACTCTGAGAAGTTGGGCGGTCGACGCCCTGATTCGGTTTTGATGAATAAGTTTGGAACGGCTATGGATGAAGTGAGTACATTGGACTTAGGGTATGTTGGGTCCAAATTTACCTGGAAGAGGGGTAAATTATTTGAAAGGCTGGATAGATGTTTTGCTAATTAGGCTTGGATTTCATCTTATGGTTTTTCTCAGGTTCAACATTTGAGTAGTTCTGGTTCGGATCATAAACCTCTTTTCCTCTCCTGTGACCATTTTAAAAAGATGTCTAAATATCACTTCCGTTATCTTAATGTGTGGTCCAAACATGAGGATTTCATTAGATGTGTGGCTAGTAATTGGCACATTTCTGATGTTGGCAATGCTTGGTTTCGTCTCTGGAAACTTCATAAAAAAGTGGCCTCCACGTTGAGGTCGTGGAATTGGGATGTGTTTGGTGATGTTCATGCTTGGGTGACTAAGGCCGAGCAAAAGCTTAAGTTGCTTCAGGATCTTGATGAATCTTCCAGTGAGATGGTGCCTAGGCTTCAGGAAGCTCATTTTGAGCTACTGGAAGCCTCTATGTGGGAGGAAGAGTTCTTGAAACAAAAGGCGGGCGAGGTTCACTTCACACAAGGTGATAGAAACACTAAGTATTTCCATGCTTGCATCAAACAACGCCGGGTACGCTAACAAGATTATTCGTATTAAAGATGACCAGGGGAATTGGATTACCGGTACTCAAGAGTTGGGGGTTAGCGCGGTTCAGTATTTCGATAATTTTTACCGTGCTCATGATACTACTGGAACTGTGGATGCACAACTTTTTAATGAGGTTAAAGATTACACCACTGAGTTAGATCTTTGTGCCATCCCTACTGCTGATGAAATTTTCAATGCTTTATCTGAAATCAGTAGTAATAAAACTTCGGGGCCTGATGGTTTTACCTGTGATTTTTATATTAAATGTTGGATTATTATTCAAAAGGAGGTTGTTGAAGCTATTCAAAGCTTCTTTAAGGGTGAGACCCCGGTAAATATTTCTCCGCCACTACTATTGTTCTCATTCCTAAGACGACTATCAAAACGTCGTGGGAACATTTCAGACCTATTTCTCTCACGTCTGGCATTTCGAAGGTGATTAGTAAAATTGTTGTCAAACGTATTCAACCTCACCTTCATTATCTCATATCCCATAACCAGTCTGCGTTTATCCAAGGTCGGGGGATCACGTATAATATCATGTTAGCTCAAGAGTTACTCTTTGACATTGATAAGAAGTGTCGCGGAGGAAATATGGTCACCAAATTGGATATCCGTAAAGCTTATGATTCTCTAAGTTGGGAGTTTATTATGGATGTTCTGAAAGCCAGGGGTTTCTCTACTCAATTCTGTCAAGTTATTTTAAATTGGCTTAATTACAACCAGTACAATATTCTTATTAATGGTGAGGTGCATGGTTTCTTTAGTGCTGCTCGCGGGATTAAGCAGGGGGACCCACTTTCCCCCACTATTTTCATACTAGTTTTTCACTACTTCTCTCGTTTGATTAATGACCTCTTTGGGCGTTTGCCTTCCCTTGCTTTCAATAATAAAGCCAAGGTGGTCATTTCCCATTTAGCTTATGCGGATGATGTTGTTCTTTTTTCTAATGCTAGTAAGAATTCGATTAAGAAAATATTTCACTTAATGGAGAAATTCCAATCTCACTCTGGTCTTCAATTTAGTGCTAACAAATGTAATTTATACTTTGGTAAACATGTGGACCGTTGGAATACCTCTTGGGCTGGCCATTACACTGGTTTTAATAATTCCGATCTTCCCTTAAAATATTTGGGAGTTCAGTTAATTAAGGGGAGGGTGAAGCAGACTCAACTGGATGAGGTTATTGAAAAAATAAATAACCGGATTAAGGATTGGAAGAACAATTGTTTGTCGTATGGTGGGCGTATTACTGTGCTGAGAAGTATCCTCCATAGTATGTTGTTGTATGGTCTTCACGTTTTGCACATTAAGAAAATCACCCAAAAGATTCTTAAAAGGAGCTTTAATAATTTTTTATGGGCTGCCGGGCATACGGGGAGGAGATGGTGTGTCTGGAAAACTGTTTGTAAACTTATTTCTGGGGGGGGGGGGGGGGCGGGCGGCTTTAAACAACTCCACCATATTGCCGAAGTTTATCTTTTTAAACATTGGCTTAATTTTAGGAAAGGAGTTTCTCTTTGGGCTTCCTTTATGTTTGCTAAATATTGTAAGAATTCTCATCCTGCTTTAGTTATTTGGAAAAAAGGGGACTCTATTATGTGGATCCGTGAATGGGTTAAAAATATCATTTTCTGGGACTTGGGTTGCGGTAATATCTCTTTTTGGCATGACTCTTGGTCTCCTATTGAGCTCCCTGGAGGTTCTCAAGATAACCTTCAGGTTTCTGATACTTGGTTGAATGGCGATTGGAATACTCGGCTACTCACTCATTCTGTTAGGGGGTGAAAGTGCATCTTTCATATCTACTATTCCCGTTGATCCTCTTATTCCTGACTCCCCTCTGGTTAAGATTGATACTAAGGGATCCATCTCGAAATCAGTTTACTCGTATCGTCATGTCTTTCAGGCCATTTAATGGGGATCTTCCATTTGGTCTCCAGCTCTTACTCCCTCTATGTCTTTTTTGGCCTGGAGAATTTTCCATCAAGTGATACCGTGCGATGATATACTTAAACTAAAGGGGCTTCGTTTAGCCTCTTGTTGTACTTTATGTCATGCGGATGAGGAGTCTGTTAGGCATCTCTTTTTTACCTGCCCCTTTTCTCTGGAAATTTGGAGAAAATGGGGAATTTGGTTTGGCACAACTGTGTCTCCGGCTCGGGATCTTATATCCACTTGTGTCTTATGTAATCCTGATCGGCGTCGTAAACATTTCTTGCAAATCTACCCCTTCATTGTTTGTTGGTTCATTTGGATGGCGCGTAATGGGATGAAACATGATGGTGCTAATAACTCTATTGCTACGGTGTTCGCTAACCGTATCGCTTATTGCAATCGGCTTTTCAAACTTGGGCATTTAAAGACGGATTTTTTCTTGGGCATTACACGTTTTGACTCTACGGCACCCCTTTCCTCGACTCAGAGGAGGATCTCGCAACTCCTGCCTTTGGAGAGATGGCGATCCCCTCCCCCCGGGGTGGTGAAATTTAACACTGATGCTAGTTGGAGGAATGACACTGCGGGCATTGGGGGTGTGGCTCGTAACTCGGAGGGCAAATGTTTGTTGTTTTTTTCTTCCCTCTGTTTTTCTGACTCCCCCTTGGAATCTGAGGCGCGGGCTATATTGCTAGTTGTTTCTATTGCTTCTCTGCTGAACTGGCATTATTTACAAGTTGAAACATAATCTAAAATCCTATATGAATGCCTTTCTATGGGTAAACAGGTGCCTTGGGATATTCTGTATTATATAAAACGCATTAATTGTATATCCATACATCTTAATATTTTTTGGAAGTTCATTCATAGAGAAGGTAATAGACCGGCTAATTGTTTGGTCGTTTCCGCAGCCTCCAGTAGCAATATTTTAGGGGGGAGGATGCCACCACACTCTTTACATATTTTGCTAGTGGGGGATTCCTTAGACGTCCCCTACATTCGTTTCTGACTCTCGCATATATTTTTATATTTCTATATAAATATAGTTATATACATATATAGTGATATATATATATATATATATATATATATATATATATATATATATATATATATAAATAAATATTTATATCTATTATATATTTATTTAAGTATATTTATATAAGTATAGTTTTTATTGTGGCTTTTTGGGTCTAGCCGTTGGTTTCCGTTTATTTGCTGGATGCTTTGGACTGTTCATCCCTCAGATATTCTGATATATTTTCTTATATATATATATATATATATATATATATATATATATATATATATATATATATATATATATATTCATTCACATATATCCTATATATCGTTTGCTGGTTGAAAGTTCGGGGAGTTGAGATTTGCGTTGGCTTTGAAGTTTTCATCTCTAATATATCTTGATATATTTTTACATATGTAAATGTATGTATGTATGTATGTATATATATACATATATATATATATATATATATATATATATATATATATATATATATATATATATATATATATATATATATATATATTGTCATTTATATATATCTTTATATACAGTTACCTGGATGGAGATTCTGGAGAACTGGAGTCGTATTGTCGCAGCTTATTTATATATCATTCTGATTGTTGCATTTCCTGCTTCAGTTCTGCGAGCTTTCGGTTTGCATGGAGATTTGGACAGGGGTGATGTTGCATGTGGATATTGTTATAACCTTGTTGTGTTGCAACTAGTTTGACGTCGGATCTGAGATGGATTTAGATTATACT
>JAKZJZ010000024.1:372500-377500 GCA_022702705.1 Papilionanthe hookeriana x Papilionanthe teres
ACACATATATATTTAATTATTTATAATATATTTAATTATTAAAAAATTTTATAATTAAGTTATATTTATAAATAATATCCTATACTTTAAATATTTAAAATAAAAGAATAAAATTAAATAATAATATACCTATATATATATTTATTTATAATTTACTTAACTTTTAAATATTTTTATAATTAAATTATATTTATAAATAATAAACTATACTTAAAACATTTAAAATAAAAAATTTATTATATATATATATTTATTTATTTATAATTTATTTAACAATTAAATATTTTTATAATAAAATTATTTTTATAAATTATATACTATACTTAAAATATTTAAATTTAAAAATAATATAAAATAAATTTATATATATATATATATTTTTATATACCTATATATTTTTAATTATAATTTATTTAATTATTAATAATTTTTATAATTAAATTATATTTATAAAAAATATACTATACTTTAAACATTTAAAATAAAAAAATAATATTATATTTATATATATTAAAATTTATTTAAGTATTAAATATTTTTATAATTAAATTATATTTATAAATAATATTCTATGCTTAAAACATTTAAAATAAAAAAAATAATTTTACATAAATAATATATATATATATATATATATATATATATATATATATATATATATATATATATATATATCACATATATATTTATTTATTAATAATTTAATTAACTATTAAATACTTTTATAATTAAATTATATTGATAAATAATATACAATACTTAAAATATTTAAAATGAATATTATTAAATATATATATATATATATATATATATATATATATATATATATATATATATATATATATATATATATATATATATATATATATATATATATATATAATTTTTTAACTATTAAATATTTTTATAATTAAATTATATTTAAAATAATATACTATACTTAAAATATTTAAAATAAAAAAATAATGTTATATAAATTTATATATAAATATATATAAATATATATATATATATATATGTATATTTATAAATAAATAAATATATATATACATATATATATATATATATATATGTATATATATATATATATATATTTATTTATTTATTTATTTTTATCATTTTTAACTATTAAATAATTTTATAATTAAATTATATTTATTAATAATATATTATACTTAAAATATTTAAAATAAAAAAATAATATTAAATAAATTTTATTATATATATAAATATATATTTATGTACCTACATATTTATTTTTTTATTTATAATTTTTTAATTATTAAATATTTTTATAATGAAATTATGTTTATAAATAATATACTATAGTTAAAATATTTAAAATAAAAAAATAAAATTTTATTAATATATATATATATATATATATATATATATATATATATATATATATATATATATATACTATATATATATATTTATTTGTAATTTATTTAATTATTAAATATTTTTATAGTTAAATTATATTTATCAATAATATTCTATACTTAAAACATTTAAAATAAAAAAATAATATAATATAAATGTATATATATATAAATATATATTTATATATAGATATATATATATTTTTTATTTATAATTTATTTAATTATTAATTATTTTTATAATTAAATTAAATTATAAATAATATACTATACTTAAAACATTTAAAATAAAAAAATAATATTATGTAAATGATCAGTGCATGACCTAATGCCCAAATCATTATCACAATAGGTCAACTTTTGACCAAAAAGTCAATTTTGGTCAAAATACTTTATTTTGAATTAATGACCAATTATTGACCGATAGTCGATCTCGACAAAAAAGTCAACTTTGGTCAAAATGGTCGATCCTTGACCCGATAACAAACTCATTAACCAAATAGGTCGACTTTTGACCAAAAAGTCGATTTTGGTCGAAAATAGTCATTTTTGACTTAATGACCGCCCTTAACTCGATAGGTCGACTTTTGAACAAAAAGTCAACTTTGGTCAAATTGGTCGATTTTTGACACAATGACTGACCCACTGACCAAATAGATCAACTTTTTGACTAAAAAATCATCTTGGTCAAAATGGTCGATTCTTGATCCGATTACCGACTCATTGACCAAATAGGTGATTATTGACCAAAAAGTCGACTTTTGTCGAAATGGTCGATTTTTAACCCGATGACTAACCCATTGACCCGATAGGTCTACTTTTGACCAAAAAGTCATCTTTGGTCAAAATAGTCGATTCTTGACCTAATTACCAACTCATTGACCAAAAAGATCAACTTTTGACAAAAAGTCGACTTTGGTCAAAATAGTCGATATTTGACCCAATAGCCGCAGATTGACCCGATAGGTTAACTTTTGACCAAAAATTCAATTTTGGCCAAAATAGATCGACTTTTGACCAAAAAGTAATTTTCGGTCAAAATGACTGATTTCGACCCGATAATACGCCATTGACCGAAAATGACCCATTGACCTGATAGGTTAGGTTTTTTACCTAAAAGTAAATTATCAGTCAAAATAGTTAATTTTTATCTAATTACCAATTATTCACTCAATAAGTTAATCTCGACCGAAAAATCAACTTTGGTTAAAATATTCGATCCTTAGCCTGATAATGAGCCCATTGAACCAATAAATTGACTTTTGACAAAATAATTCGATTTTGGTCAAATAGTCAATTTTTGACTGAATGGCCATAAATTGACCCAATAAGTCAACTTTGGTCAAATGATAAGTCAACTTTTAACTAATAAGTCAACTTTTGACTAAAATAGATCAACTTTTGACCAAAAAAGTTAATTTTAGTCAAAATGGTCAACTTCTGACAAAATGACCTCCCCGTTGAACCAATGGCTCAACTTTTGACCAAAAATTTAATTTTGTTCAAAATAATTAATTATTGACCTAACGACGAAAATAGTCAATTTTTTGAATTAATGACCGATTATTGACCCGATAAGTCGATCTCGACCAAAAATCGACTTTTGACAAAATGGTCGATGATTGACCAATGACAAACCCATTGCCCAATAAGTCAAATTTTGACCAAAAAGTCTATTTTGGTCAAAATAGTCAATTTTTGACCAAATGACCACCCATGGACCAAATAGGTCAACTTTTGACCAAAAAGTCAACTTTGGTCAAAATGGTTAATTTTTGACCCAATGTCAACCCATTGACTAAATTGGTCAAATTTTGACCGAAAAGTAAACTCTTTAGGTCAAAATAGAAAATTTTTAAACTAATGACCAATTATTGACCCAATATGTAAATCTCTGACCAAAAAGTCAACTTTGGTCATAATTATCAATCCTTGACCCGATAACGAAACTCATTGACCCAACATGTCGACCTTTGAACAAAAAGATAACTTTGGTCGAAATGGTAAATCCTTGACCGAATAACTTGACCCACGGACCGAATAGATCGACTTTTGTCGAAAAGTCGATTTTAGTCAAAATAGTAAATTTTTACATAATTGTCGAGTATTGACCCAATAGGTCGAATTTTGAACAAAAAAGCGATTTTGGTCAAAATTAGTAATTTTTGACCTAATGACCACCACATTGACCCAAAAGGTCAACTTTTGACCAAAAGTTAAATTGGGTCAAAATGGTCGATTCGACACGATTGACCTAAATGTCGACTTTGGTGAAAATGGTCGATCCTTCATCGATAATGACCGAGTGACTGATTTGTTAACTTTTGACTAAAAAGTTGACTTTGGCCAAAATAGTTAATCCTCGACCCAATGACCAACCTATTGACCCGATAAATTGACTTTTGACGAAAAGTCGATTTTGCTCGAAATTCTCGATTTTGATCTACTGACTACCTCATTGACCTAAATAGGTCAAATTTTGACAAAAGACAACTTTGGACAAAGTTGTCGATCCTTAACTCGATGACCGACCCATTGACCCGATATGTCGACTTTGACCAAAAATCAATTTTGATTAAAATAGTGATTTTTGACTAATGACCAATTTTGGTCATGATGGTTAATCTCGATCCAAAAGTCGACTTTGGTCGAGGATGGTTAATCTTTGACCTAATGCTTGACCCATTGACCTAATGGGACATCTTTTGACTAAAAAGTCGACTTTGATCAAAATGATCAATCCTTGACCAATGACAGACCCATTGGCTTAATAGATCGACATTTGACCAAAAGTCAATTTCTGTCAAAATAAAAAAATTTTGAATTAATGACCGATTATTGATCCGATAAGTCGATCTCGACCGAATAATCAACTTTAGTCAAAATGGTCAATCCTTTATCCAATAACGAACCCATAGACCCAATAGGTCGACTTTTGACCAAAAAGCCGATTTTGGTCAAAATAGTCAATTTTGACCAAATAACCACCCATTGACCCATAGATCGACTTTTGACAAAAAGTCGACTTTGGTCGAAATGGACAATTTTTGACCCAATGACTGAGCCCATTGACCCAATAGGTCATCTTTTGACCAAAAAAGTCATCTTTGGTAAAAATGAGTCGACTTCTTGATCAATTACTAACACATTGCCCGAATATATCGACTTTTGACCAAAAAGCTCGACTTTAGTCAAAATGGTCGATTCGACCCAATGACCTACCGTTGATCTGATAGGTTAACTTTTGACCAAAAATTCAATCTTAGTCAAAATAGTCGATTTTTGACCTAATGACGAAATAAGTCGATCTCGACCAAAAAGTTAATTTTTTTAAAATAATCAATCCTTCACCTGATAATAAACACATTGACCCAACATGATAACTTTTGACCAAAAAGTTAATTTTAGTCAAAATAGTCAATTTTCGAGCTAATGACCACTCATTAACTTAATAAGTCGACTTTTGACCAAAAAGTTAACTTTTGTCAAAAAATTATAAATAATAAAATAATTATGTATATATTTATATATACGGATATAAATTTATTTATTTATAATTTATTTAACTACTAAATATTTTTATAATTAAATTATATTTAAAAATAATATATTATA
>JAKZJZ010000024.1:380000-390000 GCA_022702705.1 Papilionanthe hookeriana x Papilionanthe teres
AATTATATTATATTTAAAAATAATATACTATACTTAAAATATTTAAAACAAAAAAATAACATTATATAAATTTATATATAAATACATATAAATATAAATATAAATATAAATATATATATATATATATATATATATATATATATATATATATATATATATATATATATATATATATATATATATATATATATATATATATATCTTTATTTATCATTTTTTAACTATTAATTAATTTGATAATTAAGTTATAATTATTAACAATATATTATACTTAAAATATTTAAAATAAAAAAAATAATATTATATAAATTTTTTATATATACAAAGTTATATTTATGTACCTCTTTATATTTTTTTTAATTATAATTTTTTTAACTATTAATTATTTGTATAATTAAATTATATTTATAAATAATATATTATACTTAAAATATTTAAAATAAAAAATAATATTAAATAAATTTATATATATATATATATATATATATATATATATATATATATATATATATATATATATATATATATATATATATATATATATATATATATATATATATATATATATATATATATATATATATATATATATATATATTATACTTATATAAATTTTTATTTACAATTTATTTAATTATTAAATATTTTTATGAGTAAATTATATTTATAAATAATATAGTGTCTTGAAAATTTTTAAAATAAAAAAAATAATATTCAATAAATTTATATATATACCTATCTATATTTATTTATATTTTATTTAACTATTAAATAGTTTTATAATTAAACAAAATTTATAAATAATATAATATACTTAAAATATTTAAAATAAAAAATTATATAATAGAAATTTATATATATATATGTATATTTATATGTACACATTTATATTTATTTATAATTTATTTAACTATTAAATATTTTTATAATTAAATTATATTTATAAATGATATACAATACTTAAAATATTTAAAATAAAAAATAATTTGAATATATATATATATATATATATATATATATATATATATATATATATATATATATATATATATATATACCTATATATATTTTTTTATTTATAATTTATTTAATAGTTAAATATTTTTATAATTAAAATATATTTATAAATAATATACTATACTTTAAACATTTAAAATAAAAAAATAAAATTATATATATATATATATATTTATAATTATTTATATATAACTATATTTTTTTTATTTATAATTTATTTAATTATTAATTATTTTTTAAATTAAAATATATTTTTAAATAATATACTATACTTAAAACATTTAAAATAAAAATAATATTTTATATATATATATATATTTGTATATACCTATATATTTATTTATTTATAATTAATTTAATTATTAAATATTTTTATAATTAAATTAAATTTATAAATAATATAATATACTTAAAATTTTTAAAATAAAAAAATAATATTATATAAATTATATGGATCGCATGTCATCGCCGTCAATTCCTGTATCATGTCAATGTCAAGGAGTCGCCACTCTCTTTCTCTATTAATCACCCTAATTCTTATCTTACCAAGACTTGTTGTCAGAAGTCTTTGGAGAAAAGAAGGATTAATCATGATATAGATTGAGAGAAAAGAAGATTAAATGATAATCTCATCGAATAAGTCTTCAGATTGTGTAATTACTGAAGTTTTTCGTATGAGAAAATCATATGAAGATCTTTGGTAACCAGAGAGGTCTTGTAGGTAAAATACCTTTTCTGAGTTCTTTTAATCTCCTATAGGAGCAAGCTCCTATAGTTAATTACATTCTGAACAATTAATATTGTTTAGGAAAACTCCCGATTAAGGTTAACATTTGTCCTCGAAAGAGTGTAAGTATTGTCGTGGCAGTGTGTTTTTGAAGAATCAATATTACCAGAAAGTTTTGTTTATGTTGGGTTTATGTCGTTCCTTCGCGGTGGATTGTTTTGTTGTTTTGGTGTCATGTCATGTGTCATTTCGGGATGTCATAATTTATATGTCATATTGTCTTATGTCATGTCGTAATGTCATGTGATGTTGTAAGGTCATGTCATTTTATGTCATGTCTTAATGTGATGTCATAATATCATAAGATGTCATGATTAATATCTCGGTTTGTCATGAGATATTTTATCTCCTATAGAAGATGTCGTTATTATGTCATGAGATATCTTCAATGATGTCAGAAGATATCATTATTTATTTATTTTTGTTATTTTGTTTATGATTTCCTTTTGTTTTAAGTTTTGGTTTTGTGGTCACCTCAATTTTATTTAGTCATGTCATTTTGTCATGTATTTATTTTGGTTTAGTGTCATGTCATCATTTTGTTGTGGTATAGAAATGTCATTGCATGTTGATGTCATGTAGATGTCAATGTTAATGATTTTGTCGTTTTATTTCAGGTTTCGTGGCTAACCTAAAAGTTCAGTTGTCTTTGTTGTTATGTCATTTTTATTTTGTTGTTTGTAGAAAGTTTAGGTTTTATGACTATCCTAAAAGTCCTGGTTTTGTTGTCAATGTTCCATTGTCGATGTCCTGCAAAATAGAGTTAGCACACCCTATAACATGCAAAGAAAATCTAAACGAAACTTCGTGTCTTCATCTGCTGAGGACAATAAAGTTAGAAACAATGTCATATCAAGATATTTAGATTACACGGTCAAAGTGTACGTTGATCCAGAGTTGTCGGATGTCGCAGTTTGGTTGAAATGTCGATTTAGGTTTATGTCGGTTTATGTTTAAATTTTTATTTGTCTTGAATATTGATTTGGGTTGGATTGTCGATTTTTAATTTTATGTCGAGTTAAGTTTAATGCAGGTCAAACTTTAAGAATTATGTCGTTTTATGTCGAGATACATTGAATTTGGTTTGAAATGACGATTAATATCATTTAATGTCGGTGTTTATAAAATTTGGTTTAAAATGTCAAATTTATGTCAGTTATGTTTGAAATGTCGAATTTATGTCGATTATGTCGATTAATTGTTTGGAATGTCAAATTTATGTCGATTATGTCGATTTTGGTTTAGAATGTTGATTTTATGTCAGTTATGTTTAAAATGTCGAATTTATGTCGGTTTTGTCGATTTTTTTTAATGTCAAATTTATGTTGATCATGTCGATTTATGTTTGAAATGTCAAATTTATGTTGATTATGTAGATTAATTGTTTAAAATGTCGAATTTATGTCGATTTAGTTTAAAATGTCGATTTTATGTCAGTTATGTTTGAAATGTCGAATTTATGTCGATTATGTCGATTTTTATTCTTTGGAATGTTAAATTTATGTCGATTATGTCGATTTTGGTTTAGAATGTCGATTTTATGTCAGTTATGTTTAAAATGTCGAATTTATGTCGGTTTTGTTGATTTTTGTTTGGAATGTCAAATTTATGTTGATCATGTCGATGTTTGAAATGTCAAATTTATGTTGATTATGTTGATTAATTGTTTAAAATGTCGAATTTATGTCGATTTGGTTTAAAATGTCGATTTTATATCAGTTATGTTTGAAATGTCGAATTTATGTCGATTATGTCGATTTTTATTCTTTGGAATGTCAAATTTATATCGATTATGTTGATTTTGGTTTAGAATGTCGATTTTATGTCAGTTATGTTTAAAATGTCGAATTTATGTCGGTTTTGTCGATTCTTGTTTGAAATGTCAAATTTATGTCGATTATGTCGATTTATGTTTGAAATGTCAAATTTATGTTGATTATGTTGATTAATTGTTTAAAATGTCGAATTTATGTAGATTTGGTTTAAAATGTCGATTTTATGTCAGTTATGTTTGAAATGTCGAATTTATGTTGATTATGTCGATTTTTATTCTTTGGAATGTCAAATTTATGTCGATTATGTCTATTTTGGTTTAGAATGTCGATTTTATGTCAGTTATGTTTAAAATGTCGAATTTATGTCGGTTTTGTCGATGTTTGAAATGTCAAATTTATGCCGATTATGTCGATTTTGGTTTAAAATGTCGATTTTATGTCGATTTGAGTTCAATTTTGTCGATTTAAGTTCAATTTGGGTTGAACCTAAGATTTATGTTGATTTAGATTCAATTTGAGTTGAATCTAAGGTTTATGTCGATTTAGGTTCAATTTGGGTTGAACCTAAGGTTTATGTTGATTTAGATTCAATTTAGGTTGAACCTAAAGTTTATGTTCAGTTTAGTAGAGTTAGGTTCATTGTTAGTTGAACCTAAGGTTTAGATTTGGATTTAAGTTCAATGTAGGTTGAACATAAGTTAGGTTTTGGTTTAGGTTCGAGTTGAGTTGAACCTAAGGTTTAGGTTTGGACTTAAGTTCGATGTAGGTTGAACTTAAGTTAGGTTAAGATTAGGTTCATGTATGTTGAACCTAAGGTTTATGTCGAAGCTAAGTTGAGTTAGGTTCATTTGTCAGTTGAACCTAAGGTTTCAATATGAGTTAAACTTAAGTTAGGTTTAGGTTAGACTTAGGTTCATGTCATGTTAAACCTAAGTATGATTTGACTTAAGTCTAATATGGGTTAGACTTAAGTTATGTTAAGATGAAACTTAGGTTCATGTCAGGTTGAACCTATGTATGATTTGACATAAGTCTAATATGGGCTAGACTTAAGTTGGTTTAAGTTGGATTTAGGTTCTCGGGTTGATCCTAAGTATGGTTTGACTTAAATTAATATGGTTAGACTTAAGTTAGGTTTAAGTTAGACTTAGGTTCATGTCAGGTTGAACCTAAGTATGGTTTGACTTAAGTCTAATATGGGCTAGACTTAAGTTGGTTTAGGTTAGACTTAGGTTCATGTCAAGTTGAACCTAAGGTTTGATGTTTGACTTAAGTTTAAGTTGGGGTTGAACCTAAGTATAGGTCGAACTTGGGTTCATGTTGTGTTGAGCCTAAGTTAAAAGTTGAACTTAGGTTCATGTTGTGTTGAACCTAAGTTAAGTTTATTTTGGGTTTGACTTAGATTCATGTCAGGTTGAACCTAAGTTTGGTTTGGCTTAAGTCTAATGTAGGTCAGACTTAAGTTTAGGTTTGACTTAGGTTCATGTCGGGTTGAACCTAAGTATGATTTGACTTAAGTCTAATGTAGGTTAGACTTAAGTTAGGTTTAGGTTATGTTAGATTCAATGTAAGTTGAACCTAAGGTTTAGGTTAACTTGAGTTCGAGTTAGGTTGAATCTAGACTTAAGGTCGACTTAAGTTCAATATGGGTTGAACTTAAATTAAGTTTTGAGTTTAGGTTAAGTTAGGTTGAGTCGGGTTGAACCTAGACTTAAGGTCGACTTAAGTTCAATATGGGTTGAACTTAAGTTAAGTTTTGAGTGTAGGTTAAGTTAGGTTCGAGTCGGGTTGAACCTAGAGCTTAAGGTCGACTTAAGTTCGATATGGGTTGAACTTAAGTTAAGGTTTTGATTTTAGGTTAAGTTAGGTACAAGTCGGGTTGAACCTAGACTTAAGGTCAACTTAAGTTCGATATAGGTTGAACTTAAGTTAAGGTTTGAGTTTAAGTTAGGCTCGAGTTAGGTTGAACTCTAAGTTTGGTTTGACTTAAGTCTAATATGGGTTTGACTTAAGTTAGGTTTGGAGTTAGGTTCGATGTCGGGTTGAACCTAAGTATGAGTTTGACTTAAGTCTAATATAGGTTAGACTTAAGTTAGGTTTGGATTAGACTTAGGTTCAAGTTGGGTTGAACCTAAGTATGGTTTGACTTAAGTCTAATATAGGTTAGACTTAAGTTATGTTTGGGTTAGACTTAGGTTCATGTCGGGTTGAACCTAAGTATGGTTTGACTTAAGTCTAAGTATGTGTTAGACTTAAGTTATGTTTGGGTTAGACTTAGGTTCATGTCGGGTTGAAACTAAGTATGGTTTGACTTAAGTCTAATGTGGGTTAGACTTAAGTTTAGGTTTAAGTTGGATTTAGGTTCATGTCGGGTTGAACCTAAGTATGGTTTGACTTAAGTCTGATGTGGGTTAGACTTAAGTTAGGTTTAGGTTTGATTTAGGCTCATGTCGGGTTGAACCTAAGTTAAAGATTGAAAGTTTATTTTGGGTTTGGGTTTGGTTAAACCTTAGTTGGTTAAGGTTTAATAATTAATTAAGTCTAATATAATAGACTTAATTAGAGTTTAAGTTTGATTAAGTCTAATTTAGTTAAGACTTAATGGTTTAATCAGATCATTAGGTTAGACCTAATTAGGGTTTGTGCTTGATTAAACTTTAGTTAGTTAAGGTTTAATGGTTTAATTAGAGTCTAATGGGTTAGACCTCAATTAGGAGTTTAGGTTTGATTAAACCTTAGCTAATAAAGGTTTAATGATTGAATTAGGTTTAATGGGTTAGGCGTAATTAGGGTTTAGTCTTGATTAAACCTTAGTTAGTTAAGGTTTAATGGTTTAATTAGATCTAATGGGTTAGACCTAATTAAGGTTTAGGTTTGATTAAACCTTAGTTAGTTAAGGTTTAATGGTTTAATTAGATGTAATGGGTTAGACCTAATTAGGGTTTATGCTTGATTAAACCTTAGTTAGTTAAGGTTTAATGGTTTAATTAGGTACTAATGGGTTATACACTAATTAGAGTTTAGGTTTGATTAAACCTTAGTTAATTAAGGTTTAATGGTTTAATTAGGTCTAATGGGTTAGACCTAATTAGTGGTTGCACTTGATTAAACCTTAGTTAGTTAAGGTTTAATGGTTTAATTAGATCTAATGGGTTAGACCTAATTAGGGTTTAAGTTTAATTAAACCTTAGTTAGTTAAGGTCTAATGGTTTAATTAGGTCTAACGGGTTAGACCTAATTAGGGTTTAAGTTTGATTAAACCTTAGTTAGTTAAGATCTAATGGTTTAATTAGGTCTAATGGGTTAGACCTAATTAGGGTTTAAGTTTGATTAAACCTTAGTTAGTTAAGGTCTAATGGTTTAATTAGGTCTAATGGGTTAGACCTAATTAGGGTTTATGTTTGTTTTAAACCTAATGTGTAAGAAGGTTAATTAAGTTTAATATGTCTTTAAAATTAATTAAAGGTTTGGTTTTGATTAATTAAGTTTAATATGTTCTTAAACTTAATTAAAAGTGTTAATTTTTGTATTTAAACCTAATTTAGGAAAGGTTTAATGGGTTAATTAAGTTTATTATGTCTTTAAACTTAATTAAAAAAAAGTTTAATTTTGATTAATTAAGTTTAATATGTCTTTAAACTTAATTAAGATTTGATTTTTATATTAAACCTAATTTAAGTAAGGTTTAATGAGTTAATTAAGTTTATTATATCCTTAAACTTAATTAAAAGGTTTAATTTTGATTAATTAAGTTTAATATGTCTTTAAACTTATTTAAGATTTAATTTTTATATTAAACCTAATTTAAGTAAGGTTTAATGGGTTTAATTAAGTTTATTATGTCTTTAAACTTAATTAAGATTTAATTTTTATATTAAACCTAATTTAAGTAAGGTTTAATGGGTTAATTAAGTTTATTATGTCTTTAAACTTAATTAAAAGGTTTAATTTTGATTAATTAAGTTTAATAAGTCTTTAAACTCAATTAAGATTTGATTTTTATATTAAACCTAATTAAAGTAAGGTTTAATGAGTTAATTAAGTTTATTATGTCTTTAAACTTAATTAAAAGGTTTAATTTTGTTTAATTAAGTTTAATGTGTCTTTAAACTTAATTAAGATTTAATTTTTATATTAAACCTAATTTAAGTAAGGTTTAAGGAGTTAATTAAGTTTATTATGTCTTTAAACTTAATTAAAAAGTTTAATTTTGTTAATTAAGTTTAATATGTCTTTAAACTTAATTAAGATTTAATTTTTATATTAAACCTAATTTAAGTAAGGTTTAATGAGTTAATTAAGTTTAGTATGTCTTTAAACTTAATTAAGATTTAATTTTTATATTAAACCTAATTTAAGTAAGGTTTAATGGGTTAATTAAGCTTATTATGTCTTTAAACTTAATTAAAAGGTTTAATTTTGATTAATTAAGTTTAATATGTCTTTAAACTTAATTAAGATTTAATTTTTATATTAAACCTAATTTAAGTAAGGTTTAATGGGTTTAATTAAGTTAATTATGTCTTTAAACTTAATTAAGATTTAATTTTTATATTAAACCTAATTTAAGTAAGGTTTAATGGGTTAATTAAGTTTATTATGTATTTAAACTTAATTAAAAGGTTTAATTTTGATTAATTAAGTTTAATATGTCTTTAAACTTAATTAAGATTTAATTTTTATATTGAACCTAATTTAAGTAAGGTTTAATGGTTTAATTGAACTTAATT
The DNA here is from genome assembly GCA_022702705.1 of Papilionanthe hookeriana x Papilionanthe teres. Classification (NCBI taxonomy): domain Eukaryota; kingdom Viridiplantae; phylum Streptophyta; class Magnoliopsida; order Asparagales; family Orchidaceae; genus Papilionanthe; species Papilionanthe hookeriana x Papilionanthe teres. Next base: position 388,310 of record JAKZJZ010000024.1, read on the forward strand.
AAGTTTAATTTTATGTTAAACCTAATTTAAGTAAGGTTTAATGGGTTCATTAAGTTTATTATGTCTTTAGCAATTAAAGGTTTAATTTTGATTAATTAAGTTTAATATGTATTTAAACTTAATTAAGATTTAATTTTATATTAAACCTAATTTAAGTGAGGTTTAATGGGTTTAAATATTATTTTAAATTTAGTTAAGTCCAATTTGGTCATTTTAGACTCAAGTGAAATTTCTCATTAGTCTATCATAGACTAGAACCATTTTCAAACTTTGATTGTTGATGAAAATAGGTTAAATTTATAAAGGGGTATTTTTAGGATTAAAATTATTTAATTAATAAAGGATTTTAACCTAAATTTCAAAATACCATTCAAAATGATTTCTATGACTTAGAAATAATTTTCTTAGGGTTATTATCTGTTGCTCTATCATTTCTAGCCATTTGCATTTTTATTTTCCCTAAATTTCAATTTTCATAATTATTATTTGAAATAATTATAAAGAAACTTGAAAATTAAAGAAAAGTGTCCTAGGCATGTTTTCTGTCCTTGGAAAAATTATGGAAGGTTCCTAAGAACATAAAGATAAATGCCTCAAAGTTTCATAATTTTTTATTTATAAATAATTTTTAATAATTAAAATACTCCAGAGAGTATTTAATTAATTAAAAATTAAATACTGAGAAGAAAATTATGATTTTGGTCTCATAATTTTCTCCTCTTCAAGAGCTTTCCAGAGAGTATTTTTATTTTATTTTTATGACCTACGGATCAAAAGATATTGATTTTTGAAGTTTTTAAGGTTTTAAGGTATTTTTATTAAATCCCGCCGCCAAACTCACCGCCGTTCGACGCGTGTCCTCGTATGCGTCGAACGAGCGGGAGGATCCGTTGCGGGCGGCCGAGCCGGTGGACACGCGGGGAATCATCCGCGCCGTCCATCCCTAAGGCGCGGGATCGGACGGTCGAGATAATTCGGATAAAAATTCGAATTATTTCGAACCATTAAACTTTAAACATCAATATCTCACTCATTTCTTGATGAAATTGAGTGATTTTTTTTAAATGATCATACGGATGAAAGTATCCATCCATACGGTGATGATACATACAGGCTAGTATAACACATGATATGTCGAAAATATGATTTATTTTGTAAAGAAAAATTCCATACCTTTGCCACAAGCAAATCGAGCTAGATCGGACCTTATGGTTGCCTTCTAGGACTCCGATAGAAGGTTATTCGTTGCGGCAATTTGATCTAGAAGTCGGGCTTAGGGAGGAATTTTGAAGAAGTACCTAATTTGAGGTCATTTTTGAAATTTGGTCAAATTGGCTCAAATAGGCTCGAACTATGGCTTGGATTTGATCCTAAAAGATTGTTGAGACTCTTAGGAAGACTTTTTATGTTGGGAGCAGGTGGATTTGGGCAGCCTATAGTTCTCCCTAAATTTTTTTCTTCCTCTTGCTAGGTTCGGCCATGGGATCCTATTTATAGCAAGGGGAGGTTATGGCTTAACTTAGGATGTTCTAGGGGAGTAGTGACCTCCTCTATCAGCCCATTGGGTGAAGAAATTGGTGAAGATAGGCATTGATGCTTCTCCACTAAGTTTTCCATGATGATTTCCATTGTTTTGTCTCTCACCCATTGGCTCATGTAAGAGGTGCATGGTGAGCTGCCTCTACTCTTCT
>JAKZJZ010000024.1:395000-397500 GCA_022702705.1 Papilionanthe hookeriana x Papilionanthe teres
TTTTTTACATAATTGCCAATTATTGACCCAATAGGTCAACTTTTGAATAAAAAAGTCAATTTTGGTCAAAATTTGCAATTTTTGATTTAATGACCACCTCATTGACACAAAATGTCAACTCTTGACCAAAAAGTCAAATTGGGTCAAAATCGTCAATTTCCGACACAATGACCTAAATGTCAACTTTGGTGAAAATGGTCGATCTTTCATCCGATGACCGACCGATTGACGATTTGTTAACTTTTGACTAAAAAGTCGACTTTGGCCAAAATAGTTAATCCTTGACCCGATGACCAACCTATTGACCCAATAGGTCGACTTTTGACCAAAAAGTCGATTTTGCTCGAAATTGTCGATTTTTGATCTCTTGACCGCCTCATTGACCTAAATAGGTCAAATTTTGAACAAAAGACAACTTTGGTCAAAATTTTCAATCCTTAACCCAATGATCGACCCATTGACCCAATATGTCAACTTTGACCAAAAAGTCAATTTTGATTAAAATAGTCAATTTTTGACCTAATGACCAATTTTTGACCCAGTAAACCAATCTCTATCCAAAAAGTCAACTTTGGTCGAGATGGTTAATCTTTGACTGTCGCGACCCATTGACCCGATAGGACATCTTTTGACCAAAAAGTCAACTTTGGTCAAAATGATCGATCCTTGACGCAATGACCGACCCATTGGCCTAATAGGTCGACATTTGACCAAAAAGTCGATTTCGGTCAAAATAAAAAATTTTTGAATTAATGACCGATTATTGACCCGATAAGTCGATCTCGACCAAATAATCGACTTTAGTCAAAATGGTCGATCCTTGATCCAATGACAAACCCATAAACCTAATAAGTAAACTTTTGACCAAAAAGCCGATTTTGGTCAAAATAGTCAATTTTGACCAAATAATGACCCATTGACCCAATAGGTCGACATTTGACCAAAAAGTCAACTTTTGTCGAAATGGATAATTTTCGACCCGATGACTAACCCATTGACCTAATAGGTCATCTTTTGACCAAAAAAGTCATCTTTAGTAAATATGGTCAACTTCTTGATCCAATTACCAACACATAGGCCAAATATGTCAACTTTTGACCAAAAAGTCAACTTTGGTCAAAATGGTCAATTTCTGACCCAATGAGCTTCCCTTTAACCCAATGGGTTAATTTTTGCCCAAAAATTCAATCTTGGTCAAAATAGTCAATTTTTAACCTAATGACCAATTAATGACCAAATAAGTCAATCTCTGACCAAAAAGTTAATTTTTGTCAAAGAAATCAATCCTTCACCCGATAACAAACCCATTGACCAAAAATGATAACTTCTGACAAAAAGTCGATTTTGGTCAAAATAGTCAATATTTGACTTATTAACTACCCATTAACTCAATAGGTCAACTTTTGACCAAAAAGTCAACTTTGGTCAAAATGGTCAATCTTTGACCTAAGACTGCCAGTTGACCCGATATATCAAATTTTGACCGAAAAGTTTTCTTCGGTCAAAATGGTCAAATCTTGACCCGATTACCAACTCATTGACCAAATAGGTCAACTATTGACAAAAGTCAACTTTGGTCAAAATGGTCGATTTCGACCAATAACTACTCAGATTGACCCAATGGGTAAACTTTTGGCAAAAAATTTAATTTTGATCAAAATAATCAATTTTTGACCTAATAACCAATTTTAGACCCAATAAGCCAATATCTGAACAAAAAGTCAACTATGGTCAAAATGATCAATCCCTAACCCAATGACTAACCCATTGACCCGATAAGTCGACTTTTGACGAAAAAGTCGACTTTGGTCAAAATGATCAATTTTGACCTAACGACCAACACATTGACCCGGTAGGTTAACGTTTGACCAAAAATCAATTTTGGTCAAAATAGTCAATTTTTGACCTAATGACCAATTATTAACCCAGTAAGTCAATCTCTGACCAAAAAGTCAACTTTGGTTAAAATGGTTTATCCTTGACCAAATGACCAACCCATTGACCCAGTAGGTGAACCTTTGACAAAAAGTCATCTTTGGTCAAAATGGTCAATTCCTGATCCAATGACTACCCCATTGACCCAATGGGTTAACTTTTGACAAAAATTAAATTTTGGTCAAAATAGTCAATTTTTGACCAAATGACCAATAATTGACCCAGTAAACCAATCTCTGACCAAAAAGTCAACCTTAGTCAAAATGGTCGATCTTTGACCCGATAACGAACCCATTTACCCGATAGGTGAACTTTTGACCAAAAAGTAAACTTTAGTTAAAATGGTCAATTTCCGACCCAATGACCAACCCATTGACCCAATAAGTTAACTTTTGACCAAAAAGTCAACTTTGGTCAAAAATAGACAAACCTTGACCCAATAACCAACCCATTGACCCAATATGTTAACTTTTGACCAAAAATCGATTTTAGTCAAAATAATCAATTTTGACCAAATGACCCCCATTAACTAAATAGATCGACTTTTGACCAAAAAGTTAACTTT
>JAKZJZ010000024.1:402500-455000 GCA_022702705.1 Papilionanthe hookeriana x Papilionanthe teres
GTCAAAATAATTAATTTTTGTCCTAATGACCAAAATAGTCAATTTTTGAATTAATGACCAATTATTGACCCAATAAGTCAATCTCTGACCAAAAAGTCAACTTTGGTCAAAATGGTCGATGATAGACCCGATAATAAACCCATTGCCCAATAAGTCAAATTTTGACCAAAAAGTCAATTTTGGTCACAATAGTCGATTTTGACCTAATGACCACCCATTGACCAAATAGGTCAACTTTTGACCAAAAAGTCAACTTTGGTCAAAATGGTCAATTTTTTACCCAATGATCAACCCATTGACTAAATTGGTCAAATTTTGACCGAAAAGTTAACTTTTTAGACAATTTTTGACTTAATGACCAATTATTGACCCAATAAGTAAATCTATGACCAAAAAGTCAACTTTGGTCATAATTATCAATCCTTTACCCTATGACAAACCCATTGACCCAGCATGTCAACCTTTGAACAAAAAGATAACTTTGGTCAAAATGGTAAATCCTTGACCCAATAACCAACCCACCGACCCAATAGATCGACTTTTGTCGAAAAGTCGATTTTGGTCAAAATAGTAAATTTTTTACATAATTACCAATTATTGACCCAATAGGTTAACTTTTGAACAAAAAAGCCAATTTTAGTCAAAATTGGCAATTTTTGAGCTAATGACCACATCATTGACCCAAAAGGTTAACTTTTGACCAAAAAGTCAAATTGGGTTAAAATGGTCAATTTTTGACACAATGACCTAAATGTCAACTTTGGTTAAAATGGTCAATCCTTCATCCAACGACCAACCCATTGACCCAATTTGTTAACTTTTGACTAAAAAGTCAACTTTGGCCAAAATAGTAAATCCTCGACCCAATGACCAACCTATTGACCCAATAGGTCAACTTTTGAGCAAAAAAGTCAATTTTGATTAAAATAATCAATTTTTGACCTAATGACCAATTTTTTACCCAGTAAACCAATCTCGATCCAAAAAATCAACATTGGTCAGGATGGTTAATCTTTGACCTAATGCCCAACCCATTGACCCAATAGGACATCTTTTGACCAAAAAGTCAACTTTGGTCAAAATGATCAATCCTTGACCCAATGAACAACCCATTGGCCTAATAGGTCAACATTTGACCAAAAAGTCAATTTCGGTCAAAATAAAAAAATTTTGAATTAATGACCAATTATTGACCCAATAAGTCGATCTCTGACCAAATAATCGACTTTAGTCAAAATGGTCAATCCTTGATCCAATGACAAACCCATAGACCCAATAGGTCAACTTTTGACCAAAAAGCCAATTTTGGTCAAAATAGTCAATTTTTGACCAAAAGACCACCCATTGACCCATTGGTCAACTTTTGACCAAAAAGTCAACTTTGGTCAAAATTGTCAATCCTTAACCCAATGGCCAACCCATTGACCCAATATGTCAACATTAACCAAAAAGTCAATTTTGATTAAAATAGTCAATTTTGACCTAATGACCAATTTTTTACCCAGTAAACCAATCTCGATCCAAAAAGTCAACTTTGGTCAGGATGGTTAATCTTTGACCTAATGCCAAATCCATTGACCCAATACGACATCTTTTGACCAAAAAGTCAACCTTGGTCAAAATGATCAATCCTTGACCGAATGAACAACCCATTGGCCTAATAGGTCAACATTTGACCAAAAAGTCAATTTCGGTCAAAATAAAAAAAATTTTGAATTAATGACCAATTATTGACCCAATAAGTCAATCTCTGACCAAATAATCAACTTTAGTCAAAATGGTCAATCCTTGATCCAATGACAAACCCATAGACCCAATAGGTCAACTTTTAACCAAAAAGCCAATTTTGGTCAAAATAGTCAATTTTTAACCAAATGACCACCAAATGACCCATAGGTCAACTTTTGACCAAAAAGTCAACTTTGGTCAAAATGAACAAATTTTGACCCAATGACCAACCCATTGACCCAATAGGTCATCTTTTGACCAAAAAAGTCATCTTTGGTAAAAATGGTCAACTTCTTGATCAAATTACCAACACATATGCCAAATATGTCAACTTTTGACCAAAAAGTCAACTTTGGTCAAAATGGTCAATTTCTGACCCAATGACCTCCCCGTTGACCCAATGGGTTAACATTTGACCAAAAATTCAATCTTGGTCAAAATAGTCAATTTTTGACCTAATGACCAATTAATGACCAAATATATATATATGCGGCATAAATATATATATATATATATATATATATATATATATATATATATATATATATATATATATATATATAGTTCTATATTTATATATATACCTATGTATTTGAGATCCAAGTTATATGGTGTAGCTAATTATTGTTGGAGGAAGGTTCCGGGTGGTATTTTCACACTTCCAGACTTCCCCCTCTCTGCCATTGGTTTAGGTGGCTTCCAGGCCTCTTCTTTCTTCCCTTATATATATATATAAGGCCCTTTCTTGCTTCCCTTTTTTATATATATAGACACACGAACACATGTATTTTTAGCTTTTAACTTCTTTTTCCTGGAACTGTCTTTGGAAACTTTGTTTTGCTTGGGGTCATGTTGACTAGTTCACCTTCTGGGAGGTTATATTGTTGGGTTGGATGAGCCTTGCTTATTGTTCTTGTTTTCATTAAGAGCTTATATTTCAATTAATTCAAACACTTCTAGAATGATTCCGCACTTACATATATTTGTTACGACTTAATTTCTTCGCGATTTGATTCCACGAGTCGTCTCCGGTGGCTATTTTGTCTGTTTTCTTTTCAGGTCCGCTCTACGCGACTTCTTTTCCGCGCATCGCATTTACAGTACATTGCTGTGGCCCCATCGCCTTTGTTCCTTTTGCTAACAAGATCGTCTACCATGCGGCAACGAAGTTCTCTAGGCTATTCTGTTATATTTCCTTTAACCTAATATGTGTTGTTTATGCTCTGTTTTTGCTATGTTTGGTTAGGGTTTACAAGTTGTTATTTGTTTTTCCTTTTTTGCATCGCGTCGAGTTGTTCTTTGGAAGGAGGAACCGTTATGGGTGCGGTACTATGTTGTTTTGTTTAGTTATAGTTAGGGATCATCATTCCCTCCTCTTTTTGTACCTGTTTTTCCAATTTCAACACGAAAGGAGCCACGAGTAGCTCTTTCTTTAATATATATATATATATATATATATATATATACATAAATATATATATATATACATAAATATATATATATATATATATATATATATATATATATATATATACATATACATATATTTATATACCTATATATATTTTTTATTTATTATTTTTTAATTATTAAATACTTTTATAATTAAATTGTATTTATAAATAATATACTATAATTAAAATATTTAAAATAAAAAAATAATATTAAATAAATTTATATATATAAAAAATAATATTATATAAATAATATTATTTATATAAAAGAATATTATATAAAAAATAAAATAAAAAAATAATATTATATATATATATATATATATATATATATATATATATATATATATATTTATATATACAAATATAAATTTATCTATTTATAATTTATTTAACTATTAAATATTTTTATGATTAAATTATATTTTTAAATAATAAACTATACATAAAATTTTTAAAATAAAAAAATAATATTAAATAAATGTATATATCTTTATATATATATATATATATATATATATATATATATATATATATATATATATATATATATATATATATATATATATATACCTATATATATTTTAAATAAAAAAATACTATTAAATAAATTATATAAATAAATTATATAAATAGATCTATGTATACGAGACATAAATTTATTAATTTATAATTTATTTAACTATTAAATATTTTTATAATTAAATTATATTTTTAAATAATATACTATACTTAAAATATTTAAAATAAAAAAATAATATTAAATAAATATATATATATACATATATATATATTTATATATACCTATATATATATTTTTATTTATAATTTATTTAATTATTATATATTTTTATAATTAAATTATATTTATAAATAATATACTATACTTTAAACATTTCAAATAAAAAAATAATATTATATATATATATATATATATATATATATATATATATATATATATATATATATATTTATATATAACTATATATTTTTTTATTTATAATTTATTTAATTATTAATTAATTTTTAAATTAAATAATTTTTATAAAAAATATACAATAGTTAAAAAATTTAAAATAAAAAAATAATATTTCATATATGTATATATACATACATACATACATACATACATATATATATATATATATATATATATATATATATATATATATATATATATATATATATATATATATATATATATATATATATATATATATATATACTATATATATTTATTTACAATTAATTTAATTATTAAATATTTTTATGATTAAATAATATTTACAAAAAAGATACTATACATAAACTTTTAAAATAAAAAAAATAATATTATATTATTTATTTATTTATAATTTTTTTAACTATTAAATATTTTTATAATTAAAATATATTTATAAATAATATACTATACATAAATTATTAAAAATAAAATAATAATTTTATATAAATTGATATATATATATATATATATATATATATATATATATATATATATATATATATATATATATATATATATATATATATATATATATATAAGCATATATATTTATTTAACTATTAAATATTTTATAATTAAATTATATTTATAAATAAGATACTTATACTTAAAATAGTTAAAACAAAAAAATAATATTAAAAAAATTTATATATACCTATATATATATATATATATATTTAATTATAATTTATTTAATTATTAAATCTTTTTATAATTAAATTTTATTTATAAATAAAATACTTTACTAAAAATGTTTAAATTAAAAAAATAATATTATATATATATATATATATATATGTAAATTTATATATATATGTGTGTGTGTGTGTGTGTGTGTGTGTGGGTATATATATATATATATATTTATATACATAAATTTACATATATATATTTATGTATGTATACATAAATATACCAATTCATTAACCAAATAGGTCGACTTTTGACCAAAATGTCAACTTTGGTTAAAATGGTCAATTTTTAACCCAATGACCAACCCATTGACCCAATAGGTATACTTTTGACCAAAAAGTAATCTTTGATCAAAATGGTCAATTCTTGACCCAATTACCAACTCATTGACCAAATAGGTCAACTTTTGACCAAAAGTCAACTTTGGTCAAAATAGTCAATATCTGACTCAATGACCACCCCGTTGACACAATAGGTTAACTTTTGACCAAAAAGTAATCTTTGGTCAAAATGGTCAATTTCTGACCCAATGACCACCCCATTTACCCAAAGACCAACCCATTGACCCAATAGGTCGGTTTTTGACCAAAAAGTAAATTTTGGTCAAAATAGTTAATTTTTGATATAATGACCAATTATTCCCTCAATAAGTTAATCTCTGACCAAATAGTCAATTTTGGACTGAATGACCACCAATTGACCCAATAAGTCAACTTTTGACGAAAAAGTCAACTTTTGATCAAAATATGTCAACTTTTGACCAAAAAGTTAATTTTAGTCAAAATGGTCAACTTCTGACATAATGACCTCCCCGTTGACCCAATGGCTCAACTTTTGACCAAAAATTTAATTTTGGTCAAAATAATTAGTTTTTGACCTAATGACCAAGATAGTCAATTTTTTGAATTAATGACCAATTATTGACCCAATAAGTAAATCTCTGACCAAAAAGTCAACTTTTGACAAAATGATCAATGATTGACCCAATGACAAACTAATTGCCCAATAAGTTAAATTTTGACCAAAAAGTTAATTTTGGTCAAAATAGTCAATTTTTGACCAAATGATCACCCATTGACCAAATAGGTCAACTTTTGACCAAAAAGTCAACTTTCGTCGAAATGGTCAATTTTTGACCCAATGATCAACCCATTGACTAAATTGGTCAAATTTTGACCGAAAATTCAACTTTTTAGGTCAAAATAGACAATTTTTGACCTAATGACCAATTACTGATCCAATAAGTAAATCTCTGACCAAAAAGTCAACTTTGGTCATAATTATCAATCCTTTACCCAATGACAAACCCATTGACCCAACATGTCAACCTTTGAACAAAAAGATAAGTTTGGTCAAAATAGTAAATCCTTGACCCAAAAACCAACCCACCTACCGAATAGATCGACTTTTGTACAAAAAGTCAATTTTGGTCAAAATAGTAAATTTTTTACATAATTGCCAATTATTGACCCAATAGGTCAACTTTTGAATAAAAATGTCAATTTTGGTCAAAATTGGCAATTTTTGATTTAATGACCACCTCATTGACACAAAATGTCAACTCTTGACCAAAAAGTCAAATTGGGTCAAAATCGTCAATTTCCGACATAATGACCTAAATGTCAACTTTGGTGAAAATGGTCAATCTTTCATCCAATGACCAACACATTGACCAATTTGTTAACTTTTGACTAAAAAGTCAACTTTGGCCAAAATAGTTAATCCTCGACCCAATGACCAACCTATTGACCCAATAGGTCAACTTTTGACCAAAAAGTCAATTTTGCTCAAAATTGTCAATTTTTGATCTACTGACCGCCTCATTGACCTAAATAGGTCAAATTTTGAACAAAAGACAACTTTGGTCAAAATTGTCAATCCTTAACCCAATGACCAACCCATTGACCCAATATGTCAACTTTGACCAAAAAGTCAATTTTGATTAAAATAGTCAATTTTTGACCTAATGACCAATTTTTGACCCAGTAAACCAATCTCTATCCAAAAAGTCAACTTTGGTCAAGATGGTTAATCTTTTGACCTAATGCCCAACCCATTGACCCAATAGGACATCTTTTGACCAAAAAGGCAACTTTGGTCATAATGATCAATCCTTGACACAATGACCAACCCATTGACCTAATAGGTCAACATTTGACCAAAAAGTCAATTTCGGTCAAAATAAAAAATTTTTGAATTAATGACCAATTATTGACCCAATAAGTCAATCTCTGACCAAATAGTCAACTTTAGTCAAAATGGTCAATCCTTGATGCAAAGACAAATCCATAGACCCAATTGGTAAACTTTTGACCAAAAAGCCAATTTTGGTCAAAATAGTCAATTTTTGACCAAATGACCACCAATTGACCCAATAGGTCAACTTTGGTCAAAATGGACAATTTTTGACCCAATGACCAACCCATTGACCCAATAGGTCATCTTTTGACCAAAAAAGTCATCTTTGGTAAAAATGGTCAACTTCTTGATACAATTACCAACACATAGGCCAAATATGTCAACTTTTGACCAAAAAGTCAACTTTGGTCAAAATAGTCAATTTCTGACCCAATGACCTCCCCGTTGACCCAATGGGTTAACTTTTGACTAAAAATTCAATCTTGTTCAAAATAGTCAATTTTTGACCTAATGACCAATTATTGACCAATTAATGACCAATTAAGTCAATCTCTGACCAAAAAGTTAATTTTTGTCAAAGAAATCAATCCTTCACCCAATGACAAACACATTGACCCAACAGGACAACTTTTGACCTAAAAGTCAATTTTGGTTAAAATAGTCAATTTTTGATCTAATGACCACCCATTATTCTAATAAGTCAACTTTTGACCAAAAAGTCAACTTTGGTCAAAATGGTATGTTTATATATATATAAATTTAATCAAAATTGACTTTATGGTCAAAGTTGATTTATTGGGTCAATGGGTTGGTCATTGGGTTAAGAATTGACAATTTTGGCCAAAGTTGTCTTTTGTTCAAAATTTGACCTCTTTAGGTCAATGAGGCGGTCAGTATATCAAAAATTGACAATTTTGAGCAAAATTGACTTTTTGGTCACAAGTTGACCAATTGGGTCAAAAGGTTGGTCATTGGGTCAAGGATTAACCATTTTGGCCAAAGTTGACTTTTTAGTTAAAAGTTAACAAATTGGGTCAATTGGTTGGTCATTGGATGAAGGATTGAACATTTTCACCAAAGTTGACATTTAGGTCATTGTTTTCAGAAATTGACCATTTTGACCAAATTTGACTTTTGGTCAAAAGTTGATCTTTTGGGTCAATGAGGTGGTCATTAGATCAAAAATTTACAATTTTGACCAAAAATGACTTTTTTGTTCAAAAGTTGACCTAATGGGTCAATAATTGGTAATTATGTCAAAAATTTACTATTTTGACCAAAATTAACTTTTTGGACAAAAGTCAATCTATTGGGTCAGTGGGTTGGTTATTGGGTCAAGGATTGACAATTATGACCAAAGTTGACTTTTTGGTCAAAGATTTACTTATTGGGTTTATAATTGGTCATTAAGTAAAAAATTATCTATTGTGACCAAAAAGTTGACTTTTTGGTCAAAATTTGACCATTTTGGCCAGCGGGTTGGTCATTGGGTAAAAAATTGACCATTTTGACCAAATTTAACTTTTTGGTCAAAAGTTGACCTATTTGGTTAATGGGGGGTCATTAGGTAAAAATTTGATTATTTTGACCAAAATTGACTTTTTAGTCAAAAGTTAACATATTGGGTCAATGGGTTGGTTATTGGGTCAAGGTTTGACCATTTTGACCAAAGTTGACTTTTTGGTCAAAAGTTAACTTATTGGGTCAATGGGTTGGTCATTGGGTCCGAAATTGACCATTTTAACTAAAGTTTACTTTTTGGTCAAAAGTTCACCTATTGGGTCAATGGGTTTTTCATTGGGTTAAAGATTGACCATTTTGACTAAGGTTGACTTTTTGGTCAGAGATTGGTTTACTTGGTCAATTATTAGTCATTTGGTCAAAAATTGACTATTTTGACCAAAATTGAATTTTTTGTCAAAAGTTAACCCATTGGGTGAATGGGGTGGTCATTGGATCAAGAATTGACCATTTTGACCAAAGATGACTTTTTGTCAAAAGTTGACCTACTAGCTTAATGGGTTGGTCATTGGGTCAAGGATAGACCATTTTAACCAAAGTTGACTTTTTGGTCAGAGATTGGCTTACTGGGTTAATAATTGGTCATTATGTCAAAAATTGACTATTTTGACCAAAATTGATTTTTTGGTCAAACGTTGACCTACTGAGTCAATGTGTTGGTCGTTGGGTCAAAAATTGATCATTTTGACAAAAGTTGACTTTTTGGTCAAAAGTTGACCTATTGGGTCAATGGGTTGGTCATTGGGTTAGGGATTGATCATTTTGACCATAATTGACTTTTTGTTCACATATTGACTTATTGGGTCTAAAATTGGTTATTAGGTCAAAAATTGATTATTTTGACCAAAATTAAATTTTTTGTCAAAAGTTTACCCATTGGGTCAACGGGGTGGTCATTGGGCCAGAAATTGACCATTTTAACCAAAGTTGACTTTTTGCTCAGTAGTTGACCTATTTGGTCAATGAGTTGGTAATTGGGTCAAGAGTTGACCATTTTGACCGAAGAAAACTTTTTGGTCAAAGTTTGATATATTGGGTCAACAGGTAGGTCTTTGGGTCAAAAATTGACCATTTTGACCAAAGTTGACTTTTTGGTCAAAAGTTGACTTATTGGGTTAATGGGTGGTCATTATGTTAAAAATTGATTATTTTGACCAAAATTGACTTTTTGGTCAAAAGTTGTCCTGTTGGGTCAATGTGTTTGTCATTGGGTGAAGGATTGATTTCTTTGACAAAAATTAACTTTTTGGTCAGAGATTGACTTATTTGGTCATTAATTGGTCATTAGGTCAAAAATTGACTATTTTGACCAAGATTGAATTTTTGGTCAAAAGTTAACCGATTGGCTCAACGGGAGGTCATTGGGTCGGAAATTGTCCATTTTGACCAAAGTTTACTTTTTGGTCAAAAGTTGACATATTTGGCCTATGTGTTGGTAATTGGATCAAGAATTTGACCATTTTTACCAAAGATGACTTTTTTGGTCAAAAGATGACCTATTGGGTCAATGGGTTGGTCATTAGGTAAATAATCATCCATTTTGACCAAAGTTGACTTTTTGGTCAAATGTGGACCTATTGGGTCAATGGGTGTTCATTTGGTCAAAAAGTGACTATTTTGACCAAAATTAGATTTTTGGTCAAAAGTTTACCTATTGGGTCTATGGGTTTGTCATTGGATCAAGGATTGACCATTTTGACTAAAGTTGATTATTTGGTCAGAGATTGACTTATTGGGTCAATAATTGGTCATTAATTCAAAATTTTTTTATTTTGACCGAAATTGACTTTTTTGTCAAATGTTCACCTATTAGGCCAATGGGTTGGTCATTGGGTCAAGGATTGATCATTTTGACCAAAGTTGTCTTTTTGGTCAAAAGATGTACTATTGGGTCAATGGGTTGGGCATTAGGTCAAAGATTAACCCTCTTGACCAAAGTTGACTTTTTGAAGAGAGATTGGTTTAGTGGGTCAAAAATTGGTCATTAGGTCAGAAATTGGTCATTAGGTCAAAAATTGACTATTTTAATCAAAATTAACTTTATGGTCAAAGTTGATATATTGGGTCAATGGGTTGGTCATTGGGTTAAGAATTGACAATTTTGGCCAAAGTTGTTTTTTGTTCAAAATATGACCTATTTAGGTAAGTGAGGCGGTCAGTAGATAAAAAATTAACAATTTTGAGCAAAATTGACTTTTTGGTCAAAAGTTGACCGATTGGGTCAAAAGGTTGGTCATTGTGTCAAGGATTAAACATTTTGGCCAAATTTGACTTTTTAGTTAAAAGTTAACAAATTGGGTCAATTGGTTGGTCATTGGATGAAGGATTGAACATTTTCACCAAAGTTGACATTTAGGTCATTGTTTTCAGAAATTGACCATTTTGACCAAATTTGACTTTTGGTCAAAAGTTGACCTTTTGGGTCAATGAGGTGGTCATTAGATCAAAAATTTACAATTTTGACCAAAAATGACTTTTTTGTTCAAAAGTTGACCTAATGGGTCAATAATTAGTAATTATGTCAAAAATTTACTATTTTGACCAAAATTGACTTTTTAGACAAAAGTCGATCTATTGGATCAGTGGGTTGGTTATTGGGTCAAGGATTGACAATTATGACCGAAGTTGACTTTTTGGTCAAATATTTACTTATTGGGTTTATAATTGGTCATTAAGTAAAAAATTATCTATTGTGACCAAAAAGTTGACTTTTTGGTCAAAATTTGACCATTTTGGCCAGCGGGTTGGTCATTGGGTCAAAAATTGACCATTTTGACCAAAGTTAACTTTTTGGTCAAAAGTTGACCTATTTGGTTAATGGGGGGTCATTAGGTAAAAATTTAACTATTTTGACCAAAATTGACTTTTTAGTCAAAAGTTAACATATTGGGTCAATGGGTTGGTTATTGGGTCAAGGTTTGACCATTTTGACCGAAGTTGACTTTTTGGTCAAAAGTTAACTTATTGGGTCATTGTGTTGGTCATTGGGTCCGAAATTGACCTTTTTAACTAAAGTTTACTTTTTGGTCAAAAGTTCACCTATTGGGTCAATGGGTTTTTCATTGGGTCAAAGATTGACCATTTTGACTAAGGTTGACTTTTTGGTCAGAGATTGGTTTACTGGGTCAATTATTAGTTATTTGGTAAAAAATTGACTATTTTGACCAAAATTGAATTTTTTGTCAAAAGTTAACCCATTCGGTGATTGGGGTGGTCATTGGATCAAGAATTGACCATTTTGACCAAAGATGACTTTTTGTCAAAAGTTGACCTACTAGCATAATGGGTTGTTCATTGGGTCAAGGATAGACCATTTTAACCAAAGTTGACTTCTTGGTCAGAGATTGGCTTACTGTGTTAATAATTGGTCATTAGGTCGAAAATCGACTATTTTGACCAAAATTGATTTTTGGTCAAACGTTGACCTACTCGAGTCGATGTGTTGGTCGTTGGGTCGAAATTGATCATTTTGATAAAAGTTGACTTTTTGGTCAAAAGTTGATCTATTAGGTCGAAAGGGTTAGTCATTGGGTTAGTGGATTGATCATTTTGACCATAATCGACTTTTTGTTCGGATATTGGCTTATTGGGTCTAAAATTGGTTATTAGGTCGAAAATCGATTATTTTGACCAAAATTAATTTTTTTGTTAAAAGTTTACCCATTAGGTCAATCGGGGTGGTCATTGGTCGAAAATCGACCATTTTAACCAAAGTTGACTTTTTGCTCAATAGTTGACCTATTTGGTTAATGAGTTGGTAATTGGGTCAAGAGTTGACCATTTTGACCGAAGAAAACTTTTTGGTCAAAATTTGATATATTGGGTCAACGGGTAGGTCTTTGGGTAAAAAATTGACCATTTTGACCAAAGTTGACTTTTTGGTCAAAAGTTGACTTATTGGGTTAATGGGTGGTCATTAGGTCAAAAATTGACTATTTTGACCAAAATTGACTTTTTGGTCAAAAGTTGTCCTGTTGGGTCAATGTGTTTGTCATTGGGTGAAGGATTGATTTCTTTGACAAAAATTAACTTTTTGGTCAGAGATTGACTTATTGGTCATTAATTGGTCATTAGGTCAAAAATTGACTATTTTGACCAAGATTGAATTTTTGGTCAAAAGTTAACCGATTGGCTCAACGGGGAGATCATTGGGTCAGAAATTGTCCATTTTGACCAAAGTTGACTTTTTGGTCAAAAGTTGACATATTTGGCCAATGTGTTGGTAATTGGATCAAGAATTTGACCATTTTTACCAAAGATGACTTTTTTGGTCAAAAGATGACCTATTGGGTCAATGGGTTGGTCATTAGGTCAAAAATTATCCATTTTGACCAAAGTTGACTTTTTGGTCAAATGTTGACCTATTAGGTCAATGGGTGGTCATTTGGTCAAAAAGTGACTATTTTGACCAAAATTGGATTTTTGGTCAAAAGTTTACCTATTGGGTCTATGGGTTTGTCATTGGATCAAGGATTGACCATTTTGACTAAAGTTGACTATTTGGTCGAGATTGACTTATTGGGTCTATAATTGGTCATTAATTCAAAATTTTTTTATTTTGACCAAAATTGACTTTTTTGTCAAATGTTGACTTATTAGGCCAATGGGTTGGTCATTGGGTCAAGGATTGATCATTTTGACCAAAGTTGACTTTTTGGTTAAAAGATATACTATTGGGTCAATGGGTAGGGCATTAGGTCAAAGATTAACCCTCATGTCCAAAGTTGACTTTTTGGATAGAGATTGGTTTACTGGGTCAAAAATTGGTCATTACGTCAAAAATTGACAATTTTAATCAAAATTGACTTTATGGTCATAGTTGATATATTGGGTCAATGGGTTGGTCATTGGGTTAAGAATTGACAATTTTGGCTAAAGTTGTCTTTTGTTCAAAATTTGACCTATTTAGGTCAATGAGGCGGTCAGTAGATCAAAAATTGACAATTTTGAGCAAAATTGACTTTTTGGTCAAAAGTTGACCAATTAGGTCAAAAGGTTGGTCATTGGGTCAAGGATTAACCATTTTGGCCAAAGTTGACTTTTTAGTTAAAAGGTAACAAATTGGGTCAATTGGTTGGTCATTGGATGAAGGATTGAACATTTTCACCAAAGTTGACATTTAGGTCATTGTTTTCAGAAATTGACCATTTTGACCAAATTTGACTTGTAGTCAAAAGTTGACCTTTTGGGTCAATGAGGTGGTCATTAGATCAAAAATTTATAATTTTGACCAAAAATGACTTTTTTGTTCAAAAGTTGACCTAATGGGTAAATAATTGGTAATTATGTCAAAAATTTACTATTTTGACCAAAATTGACTTTTTGGACAAAAATCGATCTATTGGGTCAGTGGGTTGATTATTGGGTCAAGGATTGACAATTATGACCAAAGTTGACTTTTTGGTCAAAGATTTACTTATTGGGTTTATAATTGGTTATTAAGTAAAAAATTATCTATTGTGACCAAAAAGTTGACTTTTTGGTCAACATTTGACCATTTTGGCCAGCGGGTTAGTCATTGGGTCAAAAATTGACCATTTTGACCAAAGTTAACTTTTTGGTCAAAAGTTGACCTATTTGGTTAATGAGGGGTCATTAGGTAAAAATTTGACTATTTTGACCAAAATTGACTTTTTAGTCAAAAGTTAACATATTGGGTCAATGTGTTAGTTATTGGGTCAAGGTTTGACCATTTTGACCAAAGTTGACTTTTTGGTCAAAAGTTAACTTATTGGGTCAATGGGTTGGTCATTGGGTCTGAAATTGACCTTTTTAACTAAAGTTTACTTTTTGGTCAAAAGTTAAACTATTGGGTCAATGGGTTTTTCATTGGGTCAAAGATTGACCATTTTGACTGAGGTTGACTTTTTGGTCAGAGATTGGCTTACTGGGTCAATTATTAGTCATTTGGTCAAAAATTGACTATTTTGACCAAAATTTAGTTTTTCGTCAAAAGCTAACCCATTGGGTGAATGGGGTGGTCATTGGATCAAGAATTGACCATTTTGACCAAAGATGACTTTTTGTCAAAAGTTGACCTACTAGCTTAATGGGTTGGTCATTGGGTCAAGGATAGACCATTTTAACCAAAGTTGACTTTTTGGTCATAGATTGGCTTACTGGGTTAATAATTGGTCATTAGGTCAAAAATTGACTATTTTGACCAAAATTGATTTTTGGTCAAACGTTGACCTACTGAGTCAATGTGTTGGTCGTTGGGTCAAAAATTGATCATTTTGACCAAAGTTGACTTTTTGGTCAAAAGTTGACCTATTGGGTCAATGGGTTGGTCATTGGGTTAGGGATTGATCATTTTGACCATAATTGACTTTTTGTTCAGATATTGGCTTATTGGGTCTAAAATTGGTTATTAGGTCAAAAATTGATTATTTTGACCAAAATTAAATTTTTTATCAAAAGTTTACCCATTGGGTCAACGGGTTGGTCTTTGGGCCAGAAATTGACCATTTTAACCAAAGTTGACTTTTTGCTCAATAGTTGACCTATTTGGTCAATGAGTTGGTAATTGGGTCAAGAGTTGACCATTTTGACCGAAGAAAACTTTTTGATCAAAATTTGATATATTGGGTCAACGGGTAGGTCTTTGGGTAAAAAATTGACCATTTTGACCAAAGTTGACTTTTTGGTCAAAAGTTGACTTATGGGTTAATGGGTGGTCATTAGGTTAAAAATTGACTATTTTGACCAAAATTGACTTTTTGGTCAAAAGTTGTCCTGTTGGGTCAATGTGTTTGTCATTGGGTGAAGGATTGATTTCTTTGACAAAAATTAACTTTTTGGTCAGAGATTGACTTATTTGGTCATTAATTGGTCATTAGGTCAAAAATTGACTATTTTGATCAAGATTGAATTTTTTGTCAAAAGTTAACCGATTGGCTCAACGGGGAGGTCATTGGGTCAGAAATTGTCCATTTTGACCAAAGTTGACTTTTTTGTCAAAAGTTGACATATTTGGCCTATGTGTTGGTAATTGGATCAAGAATTTGACCATTTTTACCAAAGATGACTTTTTTGGTCAAAAGATGACCTATTGGGTCAATGGGTTGGTCATTAGGTAAAAAATTATCCATTTTGACCAAAGTTGACTTTTTGGTCAAATGTTGACCTATTGGGTAAATGGGTGGTCATTTGGTCAAAAAGTGACTATTTTGACCAAAATTGGATTTTTGGTCAAAAGTTTACCTATTGGGTCTATGGGTTTGTCATTGGATCAAGGATTGACCCTTTTGACTAAAGTTAACTATTTGGTCAGAGATTGACTTATTGGGTCAATAATTGGTCATTAATTCAAATTTTTTTTATTTTGACCGAAATTTACTTTTTGTTCAAATGTTGACCTATTAGGCCAATGGGTTGGTCATTGGGTCAAGGATTGATCATTTTGACCAAAGTTGACTTTTTGGTCAAAAAATGTACTATTGGGTCAATGGGTTGGGCATTAGGTCAAAGATTAACCCTCTTGACCAAAGTTGACTTTTTGGATAGAGATTGGTTTAGTGGGTCAAAAATTGGTCATTAGGTCAAAAATTGACTATTTTAATCAAAATTGACTTTATGGTCAAAGTTGATATATTGGGTCAATGGGTTGGTCATTGGGTTAAGAATTGACAATTTTGGCCAAAGTTATCTTTTGTTCAAAATTTGACCTATTTAGGTCAATGAGGCGGTCGATGAGATCAAAAATCGATAATTTTCGAGCAAAATTGACTTTTTGGTCAAAAGTTGACTAATTGGGTCGAAAAGGTCGGTCATTGGGTCGAGGATTAACCATTTTGGCCAAAGTTGACTTTTTAGTTAAAAGCTAACAAATCGGGTCAATTGGTCGGTCATTGGATGAAGGATTGAACATTTTCACCAAAGTTGACATTTAGGTCATTGTTTTCAGAAATTGACCATTTTGACCAAATTTGACTTTTGGTCAAAAGTTGACCTTTTGGGTCAATAAGGTGGTCATTAGATCAAAAATTTACAATTTTGACCAAAAATGACTTTTTTGTTCAAAAGTTGACCTAATGGGTCAATAATTGGTAATTATGTCAAAAATTTACTATTTTGACCAAAATTGACTTTTTGGACAAAAGTCGATCTATTGGGTCAGTGGGTTGGTTATTGGGTCAAGGATTGACAATTATGACCAAAGTTGACTTTTTGGTCAAAGATTTACTTATTGGGTTTAAAATTGGTCATTAAGTAAAAAATTATCTATTGTGACCAAAAAGTTGACTTTTTGGTCAAAATTTGACCATTTTTGCCAGCGGGTTGGTCATTGGGTCAAAAATTGACCATTTTGACCAAAGTTAACTTTTTGGACAAAAGTTGACCTATTTGGTTAATGGGGGTCATAAAGTAAAAATTTGACTATTTTGACCAAAATTGACTTTTTAGTCAAAAGTTAACATATTGGGTCAATGGGTTGGTTATTGGGTCAAGGTTTGACCATTTTGACCAAAGTTGACTTTTTGGTCAAAAGTTAACTTATTAGGTCAATGGGTTGGTCATTGGGTTCGAAATTGACCATCTTAACTAAAGTTTACTTTTTGGTCAAAAGTTCACCTATTGGGTCAATGGGTTTTTCATTGGGTCAAAGATTGACCATTTTGACTATGGTTGACTTTTTGGTCAGAGATTGGTTTACTGGGTCAATTATTAGTCATTTGGTCAAAAATTGACTATTTTGACCAAAATTGAATTTTTTTGGCAAAAGTTAACCCATTGGGTGAATGGGGTGGTCATCGGATCAAGAATCGATCATTTTGACCAAAGATGACTTTTTGTCAAAAGTCGACTTACTAGCTTAATGGGTTGGTCATCGGGTCAAGGATGACCATTTTAACCAAAGTTGACATTTTGGTCATAGATCGGCTTCTATTGGGTTAATAATTGGTCATTAGGTCAAAAATTGATTATTTTGACCAAAATTGATTTTTTGGTCAAACGTTGACCTACTGAGTCAATGTGTTGGTTGTTGGGTCAAAAATCGATCATTTTGACCAATGTTGACTTTTTGGTCAAAAGTTGACTCTATCGGGTCAATGGGTCGGTCATCGGGTTAGGGATTGATCATTTTGACCATAATCGACTTTTTGTTCAGATATTGGCTTATTGGGTCTAAAATTGGTTATTAGGTCAAAAATTGATTATTTTGACCAAAATTAAATTTTTTATCAAAAGTTTACCCATTGGGTCAACGGGTTGGTCTTTGGGCCAGAAATTGACCATTTTAACCAAAGTTGACTTTTTGCTCAATAGTTGACCTATTTGGTCAATGAGTTGGTAATTGGGTCAAGAGTTGACCATTTTGACCGAAGAAAACTTTTTGATCAAAATTTGATATATTGGGTCAACGGCAGGTCT
Organism: Papilionanthe hookeriana x Papilionanthe teres; assembly: GCA_022702705.1. Classification (NCBI taxonomy): domain Eukaryota; kingdom Viridiplantae; phylum Streptophyta; class Magnoliopsida; order Asparagales; family Orchidaceae; genus Papilionanthe; species Papilionanthe hookeriana x Papilionanthe teres. Next base: position 420,414 of record JAKZJZ010000024.1, read on the forward strand.
TCGGGTAAAAAATCGACCATTTTGACCAAAGTCGACTTTTTGGTCAAAAGTCGACTTATGGGTTAATGGGTGGTCATTAGGTTAAAAATCGACTATTTTGACCAAAATCGACTTTTTGGTCAAAAGTTGTCTCGTTGGGTCAATGTGTTTGTCATTGGGTGAAGGATTGATTTCTTCGACAAAAATTAACTTTTTGGTCGAGATCGACTTATTCGGTCATTAATCGGTCATTAGGTCAAAAATTGACTATTTTGATCAAGATTGAATTTTTTGTCAAAAGTTAACCGATTGGCTCAACGGGGAGGTCATTGGGTCAGAAATTGTCCATTTTGACCAAAGTTGACTTTTTTGTCAAAAGTTGACATATTTGGCCTATGTGTTGGTAATTGGACCAGGAATTGACCATTTTGTCCAAAGATGACTTTTTGGTCAAAGTTGATCTATTGGGTCAATGGGTTGGGCATTAGGTAAAAAATTATCCATTTTGACAAAAGTCGACTTTTTGGTCAGAAGTTGACCAATTGGGTCAATGGATGGTCATTTGGTCAAAAATGACTATTTTGACCAAAATCGATTTTTTGGTCAAAAGTTTACCTATCGGGTCTATGGGTTTGTCATTGGATCAAGGATCGACCCTTTTGACTAAAGTTAACTATTTGGTCGGAGATCGACTTATCGGGTCAATAATTGGTCATTAATTCAAATTTTTTATTTTGACCGAAATTTACTTTTTGTTCAAATGTCGATCTATTAGTGCCAATGGGTCGGTCATCGGGTCAAGGATCGATCATTTTGACCAAAGTCGACTTTTTGGTCAAAAAATGTACTATCGGGTCAATGGGTCGGGCATTAGGTCAAAGATTAACCCTCTTGACCAAAGTCGACTTTTGGATAGAGATTGGTTTAGTGGGTCGAAAATTGGTCATTAGGTCGAAAATCGACTATTTTAATCAAAATCGACTTTATGGTCAAAGTTGATATATTGGGTCAATGGGTTGGTCATTGGGTTAAGAATTGACAATTTTGGCCAAAGTTATCTTTTGTTCAAAATTTGACCTATTTAGGTCAATGAGGCGGTCAGTAGATCAAAAATTGACAATTTTGAGCAAAATTGACTTTTTGGTCAAAAGTTGACCAATTGGGTCAAAAGGTTGGTCATTGGGTCAAGGATTAACCATTTTGGCCATAGTTAACTTTTTGGTTAAAAGCTAACAAATCGGGTCAATCGTCGGTCATTGGATGAAGGATCGAACATTTTCACCAAAGTCGACATTTAGGTCATTGTTTCGAAATCGACCATTTTGACCAAATTTGACTTTTGGTCAAAAGTCGACCTTTCGGGTCAATAAGGTGGTCATTAGATCAAAAATTTACAATTTTGACCAAAAATGACTTTTTTGTTCAAAAGTCGACCTAATGGGTCAATAATCGGTAATTATGTCAAAAATTTACTATTTTCGACTCAAAATCGACTTTTTAGACAAAAGTCGATCTATCGGGTCGATGGGTCAAGTTATCGGGTCAAGGATCGACAATTATGACCAAAGTCGACTTTTTGGTCAAAGATTTACTTATCGGGTTTAAAATCGGTCATTAAGTAAAAAATTATCTATTGTGACCAAAAAGTTGACTTTTTGGTCAAAATTCGACCATTTTGGCTAGTGGTCAGTCATTGGGTCAAAAATCGACCATTTTGACCAAAGTTAACTTTTTGGACAAAAGTCGACCTATTTGGTTAATGGGGGTCATAAAGTAAAAATTTGACTATTTTGACCAAAATCGACTTTTTAGTCAAAAGTTAACATATTGGGTCAATGGGTTGGTTATCGGGTCAAGGTTCGACCATTTTGACCAAAGTTGACTTTTGGTCAAAAGTTAACTTATTGGTCAATGGGTCGGTCATTGGGTTCGAAATCGACCATCTTAACTAAAGTTTACTTTTTGGTCAAAAGTTCACCTATTGGGTCAATGGGTTTTTCATCGGGTCAAAGATCGACCATTTTGACTATGGTCGACTTTTTGGTCCGAGATCGGTTTATCGGGTCAATTATTAGTCATTTGGTCAAAAATCGACTATTTTGACCAAAATCGAATTTTTTTCGGCAAAAGTTAACCCATCGAGTGAATGGGGTGGTCATCGGATCAAGAATCGACCATTTTGACCAAAGATGACTTTTTGTCAAAAGTCGACCTACTAGCTTAATGGGCTGGTCATCGGGTCAAGGATAGACCATTTTAACCAAAGTCGACATTTTGGTCATAGATCGGCTTATCGGGTTAATAATTGGTCATTAGGTCAAAATCGACTATTTTGACCAAAATTGATTTTTTGGTCAAACGTCGACCTACCGAGTCAATGTGTTGGTCGTTGGGTCAAAAATTGATCATTTTGACCAAAGTCGACTTTTTGGTCAAAAGTCGACTCTATCGGTCAATGGGTTGGTCATTGGGTTAGGGATCGATCATTTCGACCATAATCGACTTTTTGTTCGGATATCGGCTTATCGGGTCTAAAATCGGTTATTATGTCAAAATCGATTATTTTCGACCAAAATTAAATTTTTTATCAAAAGTTTACCCATCGGGTCAACGGTCGGTCATCAGTCGAAATCGACCATTTTAACCAAAGTCGACTTTTTGCTCAATAGTCGATCTATTTGGTCAATGAGTTAGTAATCGGGTCAAGAGTTGACCATTTTGACCGAAGAAAACTTTTTGATCAAAATTTGATATATCGGGTCAACTGGCAGTCTTCGGGTCAAAATCGACCATTTTCGACCAAAGTCGACTTTTCGGTCAAAAGTCGACTTATCGGGTTAATGGGTGGTCATTAGGTTAAAAATCGACTATTTTGACCAAAATCGACTTTTCGGTCAAAAGTCGTCTCGTTGGGTCAATGTGTTCGTTATCGAGTGAAGGATCGATTTCTTCGACAAAAATTAACTTTTTGGTCGTAGATCGACTTATTTGGTCATTAATCGGTCATTAGGTCAAAAATCGACTATTTCGATCAAGATTGAATTTTTTGTCAAAAGTTAACCGATCGGCTCAACTGGGAGGTCATCGGGTCGAAATCGTCCATTTTGACCAAAGTCGACTTTTTCGTCAAAAGTCGACATATTTGGCCTATGTGTTGGTAATCGGATCAAGAATTTGACCATTTTTACCAAAGATGACTTTTTTGGTCAAAAGACGACCTATCGGGTCAATGGGTCGGTCATTAGGTAAAAATTATCCATTTCGACCAAAGTCGACTTTTTGGTCAAATGTCGACCTATCGGGTAAATGGGTGGTCATTTGGTCAAAAAGCGACTATTTTGACCAAAATCGGATTTTTGGTCAAAAGTTTACCTATCGGGTCTATGGGTTTGTCATTGGATCAAGGATCGACTCATTTCGACTAAAGTTAACTATTTGGTCGAGATCGACTTATCGGGTCAATAATCGGTCATTAATTCAAATTTTTTTATTTCGACCGAAATTTACTTTTTGTTCAAATGTCGACCTATTAGCCAATGGGTCGGTCATCGGGTCAAGGATCGATCATTTCGACCAAAGTCGACTTTTTGGTCAAAAAATGTACTATCGGGTCAATGGGTCGGGCATTAGGTCAAAGATTAACCCTCTTGACCAAAGTCGACTTTTCGGATAGCAGATTGGTTTAGTGGGTCAAAAATCGGTCATTAGTCAAAAATCGACTATTTTAATCAAAATCGACTTTATGGTCAAAGTCGATATATTGGATCAATGGGTTGGTCATTGGGTTAAGAATCGACAATTTTCGACAAAGTTATCTTTTGTTCAAAATTTGACCTATTTAGGTCAACGAGGCTGATCAATAGATCAAAAATCGACAATTTGAGCAAAATCGACTTTTGGTCAAAAGTTGACCAATCGGGTCAAAAGGTCAGTCATCGGGTCGAGGATTAACCATTTTGGCCAAAGTTCGACTTTTTAGTTAAAAGCTAACAAATCGGGTCAATTGGTCGGTCATCGGATGAAGGATCGAACATTTTCACCAAAGTCGACATTTAGGTCATTGTTTTCGAAATCGACCATTTCGACCAAATTCGACTTTTGGTCAAAAGTTGAATTTTCGGGTCAATAAGGTGGTCATTAGATCAAAAATTTACAATTTTGACCAAAAATGACTTTTTTGTTCAAAAGTTGACCTAATGTGTCAATAATCGGTAATTATGTCAAAATTTACTATTTTGACCAAAATTGACTTTTTGGTCAAATGTCGATCTATTGGGTCAGTGGGTTGGTTATTGGGTCAAGGATTGACAATTATGACCAAAGTTGACTTTTTGGTCAAAGATTTACTTATTGGGTTTATAATTGGTCATTAAGTAAAAAATTATCTATTTGACCAAAAAGTTGACTTTTCGGTCAAAATTTGACCATTTTGCTACTGAGTTGGTCATTGGGTCAAAAATTGACCATTTTGACCAAAGTTAACTTTTTGGACAAAAGTCGACTATTTGGTTAATGGGGGTCATTAAGTAAAAATTGATTATTTTCGACCAAAATCGACTTTTTAGTCAAAAGTTAACATATTGGGTCAATGGGTCGGTTATTGGGTCAAGGTTTGACCATTTTGACCAAAGTCGACTTTTTGTCAAAAGTTAACTTATTAGGTCAATGGGTTGGTCATTGGGTTCGAAATCGACCATCTTAACTAAAGTTTACTTTTTGGTCAAAAGTTCACCTATCGGGTCAATGGGTTTTTCATTGGGTCAAAGATTGACCATTTTGACTATGGTTGACTTTTTGGTCCGAGATCGGTTTCATCGGGTCAATTATTAGTCATTTGGTCGAAAATCGACTATTTCGACCAAAATCGAATTTTTTGGCAAAAGTTAACCCATCGGGTGAATGAGGTGGTCATTGGATCAAGAATCGACTCATTTTGACCAAAGATGACTTTTTGTCAAAAGTTGACCTACTAGCTTAATGGGTTGGTCATTGGGTCAAGGATAGACCATTTTAACCAAAGTTGACATTTTGGTCAGAGATTGGCTTACTGGGTTAATAATGGGTCATTAGGTCAAAAATTAACTATTTTGACCAAAATTGATTTTTTAGTCAGACGTTGACCTACTGAGTCAATGTGTTGGTCGTGGGGTCAAAAATTGATCATTTTGACAAAAGTTGACTTTTTGGTCAAAAGTTGACCTATTGGGTCAATGGGTTGGTCATTGGGTTAGGGATTGATCATTTTGACCATAATCGACTTTTTGTTCAGATATCGGCTTATTGGGTCTAAAATTGGTTATTAGGTCAAAAATCGATTATTTTGACTAAAATTAATTTTTTTGTCAAAAGTTTACCCATTAGGTCAATCTAGGCGGTCATTACGTCGAGAAATGACCATTTTAACCAAAGTTGACTTTTTGTCAATAGTTGACCTATTTGGTCAATGAGTTGGCAATTGGGTCAAGAGTCGACCATTTTGATCGAAGAAAACTTTTTGGTCAAAATTTGATATATCGGGTCAACGGGTAGGTTCTGGTCGAAAATCGACCATTTCGACCAAAGTTGACTTTTTGGTCAAAAGTTGACTTATTGGGTTAATGGGTGGTCATTAGGTTAAAAATTGACTATTTTGACCAAAATTAACTTTTGGTCAAAAGTCGCTCTGTCGGTCAATGTGTTCATTATCAGTGAAGGATTGATTTCTTTGACAAAAATTAACTTTTTGGTCGGAGATCGACTTATTTGGTCATTAATCGTCATTAGGTCAAAAATTAACTATTTTGACCAAGATTGAATTTTTGGTCAAAAGTTAACCGATTGGCTCAACGGGGAGGTCATTGGGTCGGAAATTGTCCATTTTGACCAAAGTTGACTTTTTGGTCAAAAGTTGACATATTTGGCCTATGTGTTGGTAATTGGATCAAGAATTTGACCATTTTTACCAAAGATGACTTTTTTGGTCTAAAGATGACCTATTGGGTCAAAGGGTTGGTCATTAGGTCAAAAATTATCCATTTTGACCAAAGTTGACTTTTTGGTCAAATGTCGACTTCGCGAGTCAATGGGTGGTCATTTGGTCAAAAGCGACTATTTCGACCAAAATCGGGTTTTTGGTCAAAAGTTTACCTATCGGGTCTATGGGTTTGTCATTGGATCAAGGACCAATCCCAAACATTTCCTCACCGATCAAATTGATCATCCATAGCGAAAATACGAAAATTCCAAAAATACCCCAAATGCCACCCTCCCGATACCCAAAATGCCCTTCTTAGCGAAAAATCCAAAATTCAGAAAATTCCCAGAAAATTCCAGAAAATCCAAATATTCCTAATTTCATTTGTTCTAACTACACCATGGGCCAATTTTGTCAATTTACACCACTTTTATCAAATCCAAATTTGACGTTTTAACCCCAGAAGTAGACGATATCAAATAAACCTACCTAATTGACCCAAATTCTGGTCCAATTCAATTCTAAACTTCAATTCAACACTCCCAACACCAATCTAGATCAGATCCAAGTCCAATTTGATTGACATTTGAATCTAATTTCACTTTTGGCCTTAAAGCTTCAATTTGGACCCATGACCGAGCTTAGGCGAACTGCCATGATTCAACTCCAATTGACCCCAAACCTTTTCTAAACCTTCCCTAACATCTCCACAAATAAAATGCTAACATGATTTGCCCGAATTTGGACTCAAACCTCACTCAAATTCAACCCCAAGCTAAAAAGGCCCGATTTTGACACAAGCGAGCCTAGAGCGAATAGCTTGAGAACCCCAATCAAAACTCAACCAAAGCCAAAACCTCTTTGAAACACTCCCATAAACATTTCCCAACATTTATTTACATCAATTTCCAACCCTAGCCCAATATTGGCCCAAGTTAGCCCAATTTGACCTATATTGACTGATACATGAAGAAACCCAAATCGGCCGATTGAGCACGAACCCTCCCCGAATTTGCTTTAAATCACTCATGATGCACTCTTAAATCAAACCCAACATTTATTTGGCTTGGCCCTTTGCAAAAATCTCCACCCAAAGCCCATTTTGAAACTTAAAAACCCGCTTATGGAAACACTAAAAGCGTCTCACTTTAAAGAAATCGAAGAACCGAAATCAATCCCCAAAAACCCATATGACAATTGCTACACCATATTTTCAATTAAATCAATCCCTAAGCTTCAAAACTCATCATGAAGCCATTCCAAATTAGAAAACCCGTACAAATTCCCATCAAAATAATGAGAATTTTCTAGCTTGAATTTCCATGAAATGACGTAGCTTTTCCGGCAGGCAAACCATGAAGCCACATACGGAAACCATGGACAAGTCGCATGAAATCATGGGAGGTTTGACATGTGATCGAGCCATTAATGGAAAAAGGAGCCTCTTTTAAGCCCCCTTAAAAAGGTTTTAACCCTTTTAATGCTTCACCTTAATCATGATTAATCGAAAATATTCGCTGGATGGTGACCTCTCCTTACTTTTCTAGTCGATTCACACGATCCTCCCTCGGCCAAAATCAATGGAAGGGTGCACGAACGAAATGCGCGAAAAGTTGAGGATTTATGTTGCCACTTATTTACACAGAAGTCTATGGCTTGGTTATTTAATTAGTAAGTTTTTCTTGAAGTAGACTCGATTTCTTGATGACGATGGCGTCTTTGCCACCGTGCTCAAGGCTCCTTGTTGTTGCGAGAGGTTTAGTTTTAGAAATCATAAATCGGGAGATGAGAGAAGTGCTGCGGTTTAGAGAGAAAGTCTTAATTTCGAAGTTTTTATATTTTAATTAAACGAATCTTAAAGTTGATTATAACGGCTTAGGTTGAATCCCGCGTTCCATCCTTCGGCATCGTTATTTTTATCGGATTCGCTTAGTCCGGATGGTGCTAAGCTCGGCGAAAATGAGTTCCACACTTTCATTTAGGCCTTAGAAATCAGTTATGACAGTTACTTTTCAGTGAGGCGGAAAAATAAAATAAAATACCCTCTTGCTCGGTGAGCAGAGGAGAATAATGTGGAAAGAAATCATTTAATTTCATCAGTATTTTATTTTAATGATTTATTTACCTACTGCATTATTTTAATTCTCAGTACATATAGAAGTCATGTGGCATGAGGCAATAGGGCTTTTGAAGCCTGCGAATTTGGGAACATTCCACGAATTTTTCAGTCGATAGTCATGAAGTTATTGCTTTTTAATTCGTATTTATTGTTTTAGTATTTTAAATCTGATAATTAGCATGTTGTGAAATAAATTATAGGAAAATTTGGTGATGTTTCTTATATTGAGGAGGACACAGGAAAAATAGGTTTGAATTAATCGCATTTGGAATAACACTGGTGTTTAAACAGAAATAGATGTTAATTAATTAGAAGTGATAAATGCATCCAATTGACTTAAAATCGATTCCTCCTTTGACCTTTAGGATCGGAAGGGAACCAGTATAAAAGTTTGAAGTCGATTAGGTTTGGTTAACCCTGTCAATAGGTTAATTAAGCCAGTTTAGCGATTTAAACTTTTAAAAATTCATAACTTTTAAATGCTTTTCAAAAATTAAAACTGAGTGGTTTTGGAGCCTCTCTGATATTGGGGGGAATTTAAGAAAAATTAAAATTTCAATTTTCTAAAAAGTTGATTTTTTGCATTATTTTAATATTTTTAATAATTAAAAAAATAATAAAAATCCACAAAAATAATAAAATTCTTTTAATCATAAGTATTTTGAATTTTAATCACTTAGGAACAAACCCCATATTTTTCTTAAGTCTATATGATGAGATATTAATTTTTAAAGCCCTAGGGTAATTTTAAAAATTAAAAAAATGTATTCTAGCATTTTGAGTAAAATAATTCTAATAAATCAAAGAAAAATCGAGAAAATTGTGAAAATTGATTCTCTGATTTCCTTGATATCAGAGAGATTTTTGAAAAATAGAAAATTCATTTTTCAACCTTTATTTTATTTTTAAATTAATTAATACTCCAAAACTCAAAATAATTATAATAAAAAGAATATAATTCAAAAAATCAACAAAATTGATCCAGTGGTCCTGCGGTAGATTTAGGAATGTCCCATAATTTTCTTAAGGACAGAAACTTTCCCTTGGTCATATTATTAAATTTTCATGGAAATCCCATTATTTTCTGAAAATAATTACATAAATAAATTAAATACGGAAAAATCCCATTTTTTTCCTCACAATGTCTTTATTGACATGGTGAAGTCGCATGAAAATTCCAAAGATTCATTTAGCTCGATTTAGTGAGTTATGGAATTATTAAGCTTGAAGGGCAAAATGGTAATTAAAATTTTAACCCTTAATTAAAAAACTTTAGGCTTAATAAAATTAAAAGAGTAAAATATTTGATCTTAATTTGTTTTGGATGATTGAAATTTAAATAATTAAGGGTAGAAACTGCTAAACAATTTAAAAATAATTAAAATAAACGCCCAATCGAATAATTAATAAAATTTGGAAGAATAATAAAATTGGAATTATTAAAATAGGGATATTATTAGGAAGAGATTTGTTCTTTAATTTAAGAATACTAAATTAATCATCTCGATAATATTTAATTCACTAATTAAAAAATGATAATCGAGTTTAAGTTTAAAATCTTAAAAGACTTAATTATTGAATTAAATTAAAAAGTTAAATTATTTAAATTAAATCCTTTTAAAATTCCAGATTAAATTAATACTTTAACAATTAAATTAAATCATCTTTAAAACATAAAAAATAAAATATTAAAATAAAATTAAATTAAAATTCAAATTAAATTAAATTAAATTAAATTAAATTAAATTAAATCAAATTAAATTAAATAAATTAAAATTAAATCATATTAAATTAAATTAAATTAAATTAAATTAAATTAAAAATAAAACAGTTAAAATTAAAATTAAATTAAATTAAATGAATCGAATTAAATTAAAATTGAAACTAAATCGAATTAAATTAAATTAAATTAAATTGAATTAAAATAACATCATAAGACATAATGAATTCGAAAAAAAAAATAAAATGCAAAAACGACTTGAACACTTTGTTGATCTTCGTAGTGGCGAGTTAAATCGATCGCGAATCGGCGAACGTTAATTTGCCCTCGAAAGCTCATGTTGTCGTAACTCACAAGCGGAGCGTTAAGTGAAGTGTTACTTCATTCATAGGATGACCAGATATCACAGTTCAGCGAAGCGAGGCAATGACTTGAGCTCCGGACGATTAATTCATTTGTATAATTAAATTCTCTTGGACTTAAAAACGATCCCACAGAAATGACCAGAAAGACGTTTAAGATTCGTCTAACCCCAACGCTTCTCGATATGATATGATATTTATAGGCTCGATTGAACTTAGTTGTTCTTTGATGAAGAAAATCGTCCCTCGAAACGAAATACGAGAACTGGAAAGCGTCATGGGTAGTAGGTTATGGGATTAGGAACTTGGTAGAAAACCATAACCCTTCCCTTAGCTTTACTGGGAACTTCTTTAAATGTAGTGTGCAATTGTGTTTTAAGTACGGTAGGATGACGGGAAGACCTCAGGGTACGCTTTTATTTATTACGATTTGCACTTGTGCAATTTGTTACTTACTTGTCCTTAACACTTTTCTTACATGATATTTATTGCATGAAAACCCGCACCTTTAGGATAGTCCTAAAAGCTGAAGCAGAAACTAAATTAAAAAGTCATTACAAGATAAATTCACGCCTGACATTTTGAAATATCGCTTGACTCGAGATTTAATCGCGAAACGAGCAATGAAAACTAAATTTACAATGTAAATTAAAGCGTCTTTTGTTGGATGATCGGGAATACCTCGGATGATGTAACTGCGATGTTCTTCTTGAGTTTCCCGCGATTAAATGAAAGTGTGGAACTCATTCGGTTGAGTTTAGCGAATTCATACGGAATTTAAGTGAATCTAGATAAAAATAACGATGCGGAAGGATGGAGCCGAGTGGAGATCTTAGCGATGTTGTTATAATCGACTTTAAGATTTGTTTAATTAAAATATAAAAAAAAAACTTGGAAATTAAGACTTTTCTCACAAGCAGAGCACTTCTCTAAATCTCTGATTTATGATTTCTAAAGCTAAACCTACCAAACTGACGGAGGCTCGGAGCATGGTGGGCGGCACGTCGTCATCGGCCAAGCACAGTCACACTTGACCGACACTTAAATTAAATAACCGAAGCCATAGGACTTAAAGTGGTTACTGAGTACGACATAAATCTCTGACTTTGGTGCAAGCATTTGCATCGTGTTATCTCAATTAAACTCCTGGCAGTTTTAAGATGAGGTAGTTGTTTGGTACTTGACATAAACCCTCGCGTCTTCGAAAATTTATTTGTATGATTATGTAATCTTGTCCTCAAATCACTAGCCAATTAAAATTAGGGTAAAATACTAAATAAACGTTAGGGCTTTCTAAATTCAGACGAAGCAATAGGATAGTCGGGAAATTACGAAGTTAGCAGATACGCGTTTCTCTGCAACTCTTCCTTTGAATTCTGAAAATAAATGTTCGAATTTGGTCAGATTTCACATCGAAATTCCAAAATTCAATCCCTTGAAGACTTAAACATTGAAATTCTTGAGACGAGCTAACGATTATTTATCGAGAGTTTTCTTAGGTGATTCCTCGCTTAAGATGTAATTAAGCGTATAGGGGCTTGCCCTTATGGGAATTTTAAGAACCCGGGTAATATAAAGCCTTTGTTTAATGTTTTCATATTAAACGGGGGAATTTATTACGGCTTGTAAAATTGGTTTGCGGACGAACGGATGTCCTGAGCTTCTCTGGTTTATTTAATCGAGCCTCATTCTCAGCTGATGTGTCTATTCTTCGGGATAGATACACGGTTTAGTGCGGCGCTCGTTTATATAATTTCGTCGGGATGTCGAGATCGGTTGATTTCATATCTTAAAATTTTTCGAATTTAAAATTATTTTTAAAAAATCGAATACTACTTTTAGTGTTATTTAAATTAAATTAAAATTCGCCGACGGTTACGTAGGCGACCACTTCAAGGAAATGCAACGATCTAAAAACAGCGTCTGTGACGGTATCGGGAGCCTTGTCCGCCGGGTATGATTCCCCAGTAACTTAGTAATCGATAATTTGGATTATCACAACGGGTAAAGGGTCGACTTGTTCATGTCGTAGAATCTAAGGAAGATTTCCTTCTCTTGTCTCTTGCATAGTTATAGCGACATTCGTATTGAATGGTTTGCTACCCTTCACAGCGAATCCATTTACTGGGTTCGGAATAGGTCCTCCTTCGAAGGCGTCCCGGCCACACGATCTCGGAGCCCATGATGTGGTTGATGATAGCGGCTTGTTCGGTTTCATCGAATATTCTAGTAAATAGTTTAAGACCATCCGAGAATATTTATTGTTCTTTTATTCGCATATTTATATTGTTCGAAGGTTCTCGCTCGATGGCGCGAATTCGTCGTATCTCTTCCTCGAGTGATTCTTTTTGTCGATACCCTTAAATATTAAGCGAGGTGTGACGTTGGTGGTGTGATGAGTTTGCTTTTGCCATCCTCTTTTTACGCAAGGTCTAGATTTGTCATTTTAGATATTATTTCTCGACGGAGTATTGATAGTTCGCGATTTTAATTATTTCATATCTTAATTGTCTTGTTTCTCTTGTAATTGTTTTTGTCGTTTTAGTCGTTTATTGTGATTTCGTCTTTGCGATCGAATCCGGTCGTCGGATTTTTGGTTCACGATGTTGATGCTCCTTGTCACAGGAGCGGTCATGGTCTACTTCATACGAGCATCGATTGTGAAGTCGTATACTTCGGGTTGTCGAAGTTTGAATTCTATCGAAGGTGTTTGCGGATTAACTCGCTGTGATTCACCGGATAAAGTAACGTTCCATGATATATGGATTCGACACCTTGGTCCAGAAATCAGTGAACTGCGGTCCCCGCGTGCATATGTCGACGGTCCCGAGGCTAAAGTCGTATTTCGGAATGAGAAAAATAATCGTCTTCGGGCATTTTTCATGAAAATATCGAGACGGTATTATTTTAGATTTTCGAATGTTCGTTTAACGAATGAAAGAGATGTCGAAATATCAGATGATTTTTGAAAGGAGGAATTTATTGTCTGAGTTTATAAATAAGTCTTTATTCATTTCTTTTTTTTTATGTCGCGTAGTATTTCTTTAGAAAACGCCGTTGATTGGAAAAGGATATCAAAAATACAGAACACTGAAGTGCGAGAAGCCTGAAGACAATTCAAGAGCTGAACTTCGTTCGTACTGCAGTACCTTACCCCGAAGAATTTGACACCGGGCTCCAATACCTAAAAGGCTTCATATACCACCTCTCGCTTAAGAATTTCGATGCAACGGAAACCCCCGCAAAGATGTCGTACATTTTCGTGTTGGGCCGTCGTAATGCCGTCGGGAGCCGATGCTTTACTCTTTCGACGACTATTGGCGACACTTCGTCGTGATCGCTTCGATCGGCATGCGACTGCTAACCAATGCCGCTTAAGACCTTTTTAGAATTGGAAAACCTTTTCATTATGCGGTTCGCCAGAGCTCCGCACCACATCACTCTCGGTGATTTAGTGGTGGATACAACGTAAACCGAACGAAACTTTGGTGGATTACATACTTCGATGGAGAAACTTGAGCATGAAATGTGAACCACAACTTCGGAACGACATGCGATCGAGCATTTTGCCGAAAAGTATCCATGGCCCGATAAGCACTTCTCCTTAAAGGATTTACAATTAAGACTTTCGAGAAGTTGGTCAAGAAGTAGGCGGGAGCTCGCAAGAGGAAGCAAACATGACTCGGTTTCGTGACAAGACCGATAAGAAGAAGCCTCAGAAAAGCATTTGAAAAGAAATTCGGAATCGTCACGGCGAGTAGATAAAGGCAAGTAAGCCAGCAGTGCATGATACCGGCAGCAACCAGCAACCCAGGTTATCCACCCCCGCAACGGACTTACCAACAACCACAACAGGTTCCATCAATGTCATTTCAACGGATCCTATTGTTCCGATAAACCCATACACGACCGATGATGGATGGAATACCGTCTGGACAAAGTCTTCAAAGAAAATCTTGGATCATATCCAGAACGCTTCGAGTGCGCGTGTCAACTCAAAGTCTGAAACCTGCCGAGCCGGCACTATCACTTGCGATTGAAGAACCGCCCCAGAAGGAGGAGAAGATCGTGGAAGAAAAGAAGACCGAGGCTCCAAAGGGTAGATCAGGGGCCGCTTATCCTAGGATGGTTGTTTCGATTTGGGGAGAAATCCTTCGGACCTCTGACTCTGTATGATTATTTGCTCGCCCCGGCGGGATCTTATAATGATAAGAGTTTTGGTTTTGGCTACATTTTGACTAATTCTAACAATTACGTAACTAACGACAACCAACCTAATCCGGATCTCGATTCCGATACGATAAATGATTCTCAAATCATACTAAACCTTGATGACAACGGCGAAGGAGAAGACGCTCACAAAGATGGCTACGAAAGCTCAACAAGCAACGAATATATTTGTGAATTCTGAGAAACTCCAATCATGATAGAATTGAAGTTATCAGATTCCAAAGCAATTCCAGAAAAGCCAGTTGTTCCGATTCAAGAAGAGACAACGGTAGAGTCACCACCAGATTCAGAACAAGTAACTGAAATCAACCTAAGAAGCGGAAAAGTTCTACCTCTGAGAATGGGTCCAAAGGATAAAGGAAAACAGGTGGTTGCTCAGGAGGAGCCAACCCCAACAGAAGAATTACCCGTTCCGGAAGAAATCGAGGAATATGGTAATAAAGTGGATTATAATGTGCTAGCCCATCTTTAGAAGCTACCAGCTAAACTGAGCATCTACGACGCTCTGATCCTGTCAAAGGAGATGAGGGAAAGTTTGGTCAAGGCCTTACTTGATCCAGAGATTTGTTTAGCTCAAATGCCCGGTAATTCCTTAGACGAGGTTTGCTCGTTAAAAGAACAGCGAGGTGTTACCTTCACGAACAATGATCTACTACTTGGAACAGCTGATCACAACCGACCGTTGTACATTTCGACCACATTATTGGAAAGTTTACGCTCTCCAGGGTGTTGGTTGATCCAGGAGCATCAATCAACATAATGAGTCTTCGGACGTTATCATATTTGGAAATTGATGCTCGCGAACTCGAAGCAGACAAGATGTTATTAAGAGGCTTCAATCAAAAAGGAGAAAGAGCCCTTGGATCGATAACACTATTAATGAAGACCGGTGATTCGGCAAAGACAACCGCAAAGTTCCACATAATTGATTATGAGACATCGTTACTGGGTCGGCCATGGATCCATGAGAACCGGATGGTACCGTCGTCTCTACATCGGTGCATAAAGTATTACGAAGGAGGAGAGCAGTGTATTAAGGGTGACTTGCAACCATTCTCCGTACACGAGAATGGAATTCATGAAGATGCAGCCTATTACGCGCCTCAGAAGAAAACAATCTTCTCCAGAAATATCGTACCAAATGAAGCAAAAGAAGTTCGGGACGACGAAGAACCTGAAATTCTAGTTCAACAGCTACTCACCACTCCTTTACGGCGAGATGGTGAAGGTTTCTCCAGAACTCGCACCCGAGGTCGAGGCCGGGGACGAGGTTGAGGAAGAAATAGTGGAACAGTTGAACAGAAGAAACCGGTCATCAATGTTGATTGGGAGAACAGTTCCGAAGAAGAAGAAATCAAGAAAGAAGCAGCAACAGTAAATCAAATGAAACCCCAGTTCAAGATCTCTCTCGAAGATGAAAAGAATGAAGAATACAAATTAATGTACAAGAAGATTAACCACTATGTGCATACTATGACCCTGACCCCGATCCATTCTAAAAAGATCGAGGGTATGGTGGTCAAGGAAGTGCATGGTGGTGGTGCTAAGCCGATCAAATTCTACCGTGGTGCTTCTTCTTCCAAACTCGAAAATGATGTACAATTTGAAGATGTTACTCTTCCGAATTAATGGAATTGCCTTTTGAGTGGTATTCTCCCCTTGTGTTCGAGAATTTAATTCAACGTGGTGTCTTACCTCAAACAATCGACAAAAGGTCGATCCCAACACTCGAAAAATTATGGAATAATGCCGGTCGGCCTCCGGCTCAAAACATGGTCTCGGATTCGGCACAGGCAGGATCGACTGACGACTCGCAGTTTTGCTTGGTTGTCACTCGCAAGCCTAATGAAGATCGCTAGAAACCTCGGATGATCTCGAAGATCTACAAATCGGAGATGCTCCACCGGAATTTGAAGAAGAAATTAAATCTCACGATAGCATGAGTTAATGGAAGTTAACTTAGGTACTAGCCAAGAGCCTAGCCGACCTTTGTTAGCTCCTTACTCAATAAAGAAGACTCCGAAAAACATGATCAAGCTTACCTGATGGAATTTAAAGACCGTTTTGCGTGGAGTTACGATGAAATGCCGGGATTAGCTCCGAAGTCGCAGCTCACAAACTAGGAGTGGATCCCACTCGCCCAGTTCCGATCGAGCGAGCTTCCGGAAGAATGCGTATAGAGATTGAACAACAAGTTATAGTCGAAGTTAAGAAGCTAATAGACGCTAAATTTTTCCGTGAAGAATAATATCCAACTTGAGTTAGCCTAACGTGGTACCGATCGTAAAGAAGAATGGACGGATCGAATCGCGTAGATTTCAGAGATTTGAACAAATCGTGTCCAAAGGATGAATTCCCACTACCAATTCCAGAATTAATGATCGACATAGCCTCAACGCACGAAATCTTCTCTTTCATGGATGGATCTTCAGGATACAACCAGATAAAGATGGCACCGGAAGACGAAAAGCTCGACAAAACTTCGTAACATCAATCGGAATATACCGCAACGCAGATGATGCTTTTCGTATCGAAGAACGTAGGAGCAACATACCAAAGAGCTATGACGAGAATTTTTGATGATCTCATTCACAACCAAGTTGAATGCTACGTGGATGATGTAATCATCAAAAGCAATTCGAAGGAAGATCATCCGTATGATTTGAGAATCGTTTTCGAGCAATTAAGACAATATAACCTTAAGATGAATCCTCGAAATGCGCCTTCGGCGTCGCTCCGAAAATTCTTAGGATTTGTTGTCCGACATCGTGTAATTGAAATCGATCCGGAAAAGATTAAAGCTATCTTAGAAATGCCACCTCCCAAAACCTTGAAATAATTACAATCCTTTCATAGGAAATTGGCATATCTTCGACGCTTTATTTCGAATTTGTCAGGAAGGTGTCAGTCTTTTTCTTCTTTGGTTAAGAAGGATGCCATGTTTGCTTGGGACTCCAAATGTCAACATGCCTTCGATGACATCAAATAATATTTAATGACACCTCCTGTCTTAGCAGCCCCAGGCCTCGGTAGACCATCGATACTTTATACCGCGGCTTTAGACGACTCCCTTGGAGCCCTGCTAGCCCAGGTCAATGACGAGGGGAAAGAAAATTCCCTCTACTACTTAAGTCGTCGTCTAATTCCGACAGAAGTAAAGTATCCCCCAATTGAGAAGCATTGTTTGGCCCTGATCTTCGCCGCTCAAAAGCTCAGACATTATATGCATTCTCATAAGGTCAACCTTATTTTGAAGTTTAATCCGTTGCAATATTTGATGACCCGACCGACGCTTTCCGGCAGACTTGCCAAGTGGTCAATGATACTATTGCAATTCTATATAAATTTCGTGTCGCTTCGTGCCGTAAAGAGACAAGTCCTAGCAGACTTCCTCGCAGCACACCCTTTACCGGAAGAATCGCCTCTCAACGACGACTTGCCTGACGAGCAGATAATGAGCCTAGAAGACCCCGACGATCAGCGTTGGGAACTGTACTTCGACGGAGCATCTTCAAGCACAAAAAGATAAAGAATCGCAAACGATAAAGGCCCTGGGTAAGGCAGGAATCGGACTAATATTTATATCACCGGAGCGGGGAATGTTAAGGTACTCCTACCATTTAACGGAACCATGTACGAAAAATGAAGCAAAATACGAAGCCCTTATAACTGGATTGGAGTTAACCATTCAGATGGGGATAACAGATATCAACATCTATGGAGATTCTCAGTTGATAATTCAACAGGTCGCAGGACAATACAGACTTCTAAAGCCAAGACTCGAGCAGTACTTTCGGTATACCATGAAATTGTTGGAGCTGATCCCGAATGTAATGATCTACATGATTTCCAGGAGAGAAAACGCTCTTGCAGATGCGTTAACCCACCTTGCAAAAGAATTTTCCTGCTTGCAGGATGAATCAGTTGAAGTGTCAGTCCAGGGACGTCAGGTTCTCTCATAGCTCGACATGGACACGATACACAAGTTAGGAAAAGAAGAAGAAACAATTGCGGCAGTAACAGAAAATACAGAAGACTGGCGTCAGCCGCTAATAGACTACTTGCAAATAGGGAACCTACCGGACGATAAGTCATTAGCCCATCAAATCAAGAAAAGAACTCTGTCATACGCATTAATAAACAATACATTATATAGAAGGTCTTTCGATCAGATGTGGCTAAGGTGCCTGAGCGAGTCCAAGGCTCGTGAAATTGTTAAGGAAGTGCACTCAGGACTTTGTAGCGCTCATCAGTCGGGTCCGAAAATGAAGATGAAAATTAAAAGATTAGGGTATTACTGGCCCTCAATGATGACCGATTGCATGAAGGTCGCCAAGAGTTGTCGCCAATGCCAAGTGCATGGAGTGGTTCTACATCAGCCTCCGAATGTGCTACATCCGACAATTGCGTCATGACCATTTGAGTGTTGGGGCTCAGATATTGTGGGTCTGATAGAATCGCCTTCTTCAAGAGGACATCGCTTCATTCTTGCAGCAACACATTACTTTTCCAAATGGGCAGAAGCAGTACCGCTCAGAGAAGTGAAGGCACACCACGTGCTACAGTTCTTCAAGAATCAAGTTGTCTACCATTTTGGGGTACCGCGCAGAATCATTTCAGATAATGGGTCCGCGTTCAAGAGTATGAAGATCAACAATTTTGTCAGGAGACACGAGATCGACTGGCGCTATTCGACGATTTACTACCCAAGAGCAAACGTCTTGGCCGACTCTTTTAATAAAACTCTCGTCCAAATATTAAAGAAAATTTTGGATGACAACAAAAGAAATTGGCACGAGAAGTTGTTAGAAGCTTTATGGGCCTACAGAATAACTTTCAGAACTCCTACCCAGTCTACGCCTTACGCTTTAGTGTACGGGTCCGAGGCCGTTTTACCCTTAGAGGTTCAGCTTCCATCACTCAGAATTGCAGTTGCGAACAAGATCACTACAGAAGAAAATGTCAAATTACGACTAGAAGAATTGGAAAACTTAGAAGGGAAACGACTTTCAGCGCAGCAAAATTTGGAACTGTATCAAGCCAAGATGATCCATGCCCACAATAAACTGGTCCGCCCAAGGACATTCAAAGTCGGTGATTTGGTTCTAGTACTCAGAAGACATATTCTTGCACACCGTAAGATAGGAGGTAAATTTGAACCAACTTGGGAAGGACCGTTCGTGGTCGAGATAGTCTACTCAGGGGGTTCCTACCAGCTTGTTAACTGTCGTGGAGAACGACATATGCTTCCAATTAATGGATGATATTTCGAAGAAGTATTACGCGACTCGATGTTTCGAAGAATGAATTCCCATTCCTAGAAACACGGGTGGAGTAATCATTCGTAACTGGGTCCGAACCCAAAATAAAAAAATGGATGATAAAATAAAAAAATCATTAACAAAAAAAATGTATTAAAAAGAAAATATGTGGAATAATAAAATTTTGATCTTTTCTTTTAAATCAATTCATTCGTGATCTTTCCTCATCTCTTCCTACTTTCTTTAAAATTTAAAAGAAGTAAATAAAATTTTTCATTAATAAATATTTTCTTATTGTTCTTGTTCTTAGTACAGCCCCTGATCCTTTCCTTGTTTTTCGCAGGGAAATGTCGAACGGGCGGTTGGTTCTGAACTTTAAGAATGGCGTGAGTCTGGCACTCGATGAAAAGAGGATGAAGGATGGAGCCGTGATTGAAATTGACTCTGATTTCACACCTGCCGGGCTACAGTACGAAGAAACTGATTGGACTCCGATTGATCGGGAAGTGCTCCGCAGTCATACAGTGATGAAATTGGGTGACCCATGTCAGCCGTCTACTAGCAAGAAAAGAAAAACAAACACCGCTCATGCAACGGGAGAGGATAAGAAAGTTAAGTCCGTGGTGGCTACAGCAGAAGGAAA
Source organism: Papilionanthe hookeriana x Papilionanthe teres (assembly GCA_022702705.1). Lineage (NCBI taxonomy): Eukaryota > Viridiplantae > Streptophyta > Magnoliopsida > Asparagales > Orchidaceae > Papilionanthe > Papilionanthe hookeriana x Papilionanthe teres. Next base: position 440,681 of record JAKZJZ010000024.1, read on the forward strand.
ACTTGTCAGTGCCATGCCTACAGAAATTCAGGAGGTGAGGAGAGCTACTCTCACTCCTACTCAACGAAGAAACAAGAACCGTCACATTCGCAAGATGCTGACCAAGCTGGCAGCGGATCAACATGAAGAGACAGTCGCTACCGTCAGTACAAATACTTCGAAGAGATTGGTTCTTCAGGAGCCAGAAAGGAGGAAGTCAATTCCAAGAACAGCAGAAAGGATGAAAGAAATCCTGAGGAAAATAGAAATGGAGATAGTACCATGACGCCAGACAGAGCTACCAGTTTTGAAGAGTCTTGTTGTGAAAGCAACCCCGGAGGATGTCCCGACAGAGACTATCCCCGAGGAGCCAAGACATGCAGGAGAGCGTGTCGAGGTTGAGCCGTACATCCGCGGCATGTTACTAGACCCCGAGGACTTCAGATAATCCTGGAATATGAGCTGGAGAAATTACAGCAAGTTGAAAAGGAAACTTTTGAATACTTCGAGAGAATTTGAGGCAAGAGGGTCAACATCTTGGACGGCCTTGAGCTGCATACGGATGTGTTCTCAGATTACGAACAACAGCAAATTGTGGACTGCATTATCGAGCTTCAGAAAATGGGCCGAGCTGGTCGTCTGAGGGAGAAAACCTATTCAGAGCCCCGAAGATGGATGTCAGGAAAAGGAAGAGTTACTATCCAATGCAGGTGTTGTTACAACTTCACAAAAGACAGAAAAAAAAAATCCACAGGAATACTCCGTCACAGTGAGGTGGATCCGATGCCGAGAATTATCAAAAGAATGGTAAAGAGGATGGTGACATGGAGGGTAATGCCTGCAGATTGCATACCCAATAACTGCATCATTAACATTTACAAGGAGGCGACTTCATAACTCCACACATAGACCATCATGACTTTGTCAGACCTTTCTGCACAATCTCTTTTGTCAACCAGTGTAATATCATGTTCGGATCTGACCTCCGGATAGTGGGACCCGGAAAATTCTGAGGGCCGGTGGAGATACCACTACCGGTAGGTTCCGTCTTGGTATTAAAAGGAAATGGAGCGGACATAGCAAAACATTGCATCCCAGGAGTGCGTATTGAGCGAATCTCCATCACCTTCAGAAGGATGGACGGCAGTAAGATGCCTTTTCATTTTCGACTCGTATACGTGAGTTAGAGAGTCTCCTTCCCTACGAGTCGCGAGTTACATGGGAGATAGCACACCTCCAATGCACATCCGTACGGCATTCCTGCCAAGGGTGGCTTGGAAGGTGATGTTATTGTCCATGTATCTTACTATTCAGACATGGATTTTGACAAATACTTTGGGAAGAATCAACAAGAATCTTACACAATCCGTTTTGGATTTATGAGGATTGTATGAGATACGAAGAAAATATCATCATGTTTTGGATCAAGTTGTATGATGTATTTTCAACAGATTGGAATGAGAATGATCCTGTCATGTTCTGCCTTCACCTCTTTTTGTGCAAATTGACTGGGAAACGCCATTAAGCTAAATGAACTTTAAACAAATAACAAAAGGAGAAAGAAAATGAATAAAGAATTCCTTCTTTTTAAGAATCTAAATTTCAAAACGAACTGAAAATTAACACGAACTATAAATAAATAAAAAATGAAATTGAATCACTAAAACAAATCTAAATTTCATTTTGAATCCTTCTATTCCAACATTTCAATTATCCTTCCTTTGTGTGTTAGAGGATCGACTAGTCCTATTGACACAGAGCCACGAACTTTGTTCGATTTGGTTCTGAGGGCATGGGATTGGGTCCCTCTTCATACAGATCAAACTTCCGAGGTTGGAGCCGAACTTCCAGTTCTCTTCGAGGCTAGAGCCGAACTTCTAGCTCTCTTTCAAACTTCCGAGGCTGGAGTCGAACTTCCAGTTCTCTTCGAGGCTAGAGCCGAACTTCTAGCTCTCTTTCAAACTTTCGAGGATGGAGCCGAACTTCTAGTTCTCTTCGAGGCTAGAGCCAAATTTCTAGCTCTCTTTCAAATTTCTGAGGCTGGAGCCGAACTTCCAGTTCTCTTTGAGGCTAGAGCCAAACTTCTAGCTCTCTTTCAAACTTTCGAGGCTGGATCCGAACTTCCAGTTCTCTTCAAGGCTAGGGCCGAACTTCTAGCTCTCTTTCAAACTTTCGAGACTGAAGCCGAACTTCCAGTTCTCTTCGAGGCTAGAGCTGAACTTCTAGCTCTCTTTCAAATTTTCGAGGCAGGAGCCGAACTTCCAGACTTCCAGTTCTCTTCGAGGCTAGAGCCGAACTTCTAGCTCTCTTTTAAATTTCCAAGGCTGGAGCTGAACTTCCAGTTCTCTTCAAGTCTAGAGCCGAACTTCTAGCTCTCTTTCAAATTTTCGAGGCCGGAGCCGAACTTCCAGTTCTCTTCGAGGCTAGAGCCAAACTTCTAGCTCTCTTTCAAATTTCCGAGTCTGGAGCCGAACTTCCAGTTCTCTTTGAGGCTAGAGCCGAACTTCTAGCTCTCTTTCAAACTTTTGAGGCTAGAGCCGAACTTCCAGTTCTCTTCGAGGCTAGAGCCGAACTTCTAGCTCTCTTTAAAATTTCCAATGGTGGAGCCTAAATTCCAACTCTCTTCTCGAGGCTAGAGCCTAAATTCTAGTTCCCTTCAAATTCCAACTCTCTTCTTGAGGCTAGAGCCTAAATTCTAATTCTCTTCAAATCCCAAGGTTGGAACCTAGGTTCTGATGCTCACTTCAAATCCAGGATTTCCATGAAATCCCTCTTGAAATAAATCTTGAATCGAACTTCAATCGAAATTGAAACTAAAACCAAAATCCAAACTCACACATTAAAACTTGAAACAGAAAATGAAACGAATCTAAAATCGGATCTCTCTAGATCTTGTGATCTAGAATTCACTTCCTTTTCTCTTCCCCAGCGAGAGTTCAGGGATCTTCAGTCTTGGAGGTTTACCTGTTACTCCCCAACGAAAATTTTTCTACGCTTTGCTCTAAGTGTGTCACTTAGACAGCTGTGTTGGTTTTGTTGATCTTTTCGGTCAACGCCAATACGCGCAGTGTGCTTGGTTAGCACACCACAACTATTGGGGGTCCATTTGTTGACCTCATTTTTGGTGAGGTCTGATCTCTCTCCTTAGTACTTAGGATCTAGCCATAAGTTTTCCCTTCGACTATCCTAGAGGACTAGAAGTAGGACCCACCACTTAGAAATTCAAAACACTTATTGACTCTCTTCAAACCCCACATGTTTGATTTTAAACCCCCAGGCCACTTGGAGGGTTAAGACCAATCTGTGGAGGTTTAAAGGATGAGTTTTCTATAGGACTCTTTGGCCTTAGGGTACCACGGTCCGCAGTGCAGTGAGGTCTAGCTTGCACACACCACACTCTCACACACATTCCAAACCCTAAAACTACCTTTAACCAATTTGACTCCCCGACTCATGTAGGTAACTCATATGGATGGACCTCGACCCCTAGGCCCCCGGCTGTGAGGGTTAGGAACAACATATTGAGTGCCTAAAATGAGTCCTCTCATGGCTTTTGTGAGCTTAATATGGCTTTATGGCTCAAACAAAATGATTTCATTTCACTCACACTTGATCAATCTTCATTTTCCCCAAAATTTTAATTTTTGACCCCCGGGACCTTAAACCCACCAAGCCTACCAAATACCCTTGAAATTGCTCAAAATTTGCAAAATTGCCTAAATTATCCAAAATTCCTAAAAATCAATCCTAAACATTTCCCCCACTCAAATTGATCATCCATGACCAAATATACCAAAAATTCCAAAAATACCCCTCAATACCCTCCAAATACCTAAAATACCCTTTTAACCCAAAAATTCCAAAATATTCAGAAAATTCCCAAAAAAAATTTAGAAAATCCCAAATATTCCTAATTTCATTTTGTTCAACTACACCATAAGCCAATTTTGTCAATTTAACCCACTTTTACCAAAACCCCCAAGTTGACCTATTTTTAACCTAAGTGGACCCAATGTCCCACCAAACTAACCCAACTCAACCCCTCCTAAACCTTCCTAACATCCCCACAAACAAAACACTAACATGATTTGCCCAAAATTTTAACCCAAAATTCACCCAAACCTAACCCAAATAAAAAATCCTCAATTTGGGCCTAAACCAATCATGAACCCAAATAGGTCCAAATCCCAAAATCAAAGCCCAACCAAAGTTGAAAACTCTTTGTCACACCCCCATAAATATTTTTCAACATTAATTTTACATTAAACCCAACATTGGCCCAACCTTAACCCAAGTTAGCCCAATTTGATCCACTTTGGCCTCATTACCAAAAGCCCAAATTAAATCTAATTCAACTCAAATGACACCAAACCTTTTCCAAATCACTCATGATACATCCCTAAACTAAACCCAACATTTATTTGGCATAGTCTTTCAAAAAACTTTCATCCAAAAGTCCATTTTAAAATCTAAAAGCCCACTTCCATAAAGCCTTTAAAAGCTCATTTTCACCAAAGTTAAAAAAAGCCCAAAATTTATTCTAAAGCTCACATGACATCTTCATTGATCATCCATTCAATCAAAACCACCCCCTATGACCAAAATCCATCATGTTGATCAAACCAAAATGGCATCATGACAAATCCCATCAAAAGAATTCAAAATTTTCAAAATTCCAAATAACCCATTTCCATGAAATTGAGCCAAGCCATGAGCAAGCCATAGACAAGCCTTGAAGCCATGCTTAAGCCACATGGAAGCCATGAGAATCTTAGGATTGTCAACTCTCCCTAAATGGCAAAAGGAGGAGATCCTTTAAACACTCCCTAAAAGTCATTAGCCATACCCATGTTCCACCACTAACCCAAAATTAATCCAAATATATTTGGATGGGGACTTCTCCACTCCAAACCGAGCTCGACTCACTCGACCTCCCTCAGCTCAAATCAGTCCCTTGGTTGGTGTACCAAACCCAAATACATGAATTGACCAAAATCAAGCCAAAATGACTCTTGCCCCATGCCATTTTAATCAAACCTCCTTACACATGGCAATAGCCAATTGACCTTACCAAATTCAACCCCTGACCACACTGAGTCAGATGGTGACCGACCACGGCCGGCCGAGCCACCGGCCACCGAGAAAATGCCATGGCCGAACGGTCTAAATGGATTCAAAATTCAATTCCCCCAGTCGACTCGTCCCAACTCAATTGGACACCATGGCTATTCTTCCCTTGCATAGAGCAGCTGATCCCAAGCCTCAACTCCCCCTGGGAGGCCCTCCAGCCACCTCTATTTAAACACCACCACCTCCTCGCCAATAAAGGTAATGAACCAGAGCTTAACAAAACTCTGCCAAAATTACTCCAGGACCTTCTCCTAACCCAGAGCAATTGATTCCCAGTGTCCCTTTGCCCTAATCCCCATTAACAGAGCTCAATTTCTCGATCGAAAATCCACCCAAAAACCAGGACAAGTCCGAAACCTCCACCAAAATTAAATTAAACTCACCCACACCCGCACAAGACCTAGAGAAGGAGTTCCCGGTGAAAGCCCCCTCACCGAGCCGACCATCCTCTCTATCGGTAAGGCTTTGAAATCGGCCTTGGTCACTTTCATATCTAGGCAATTCCCCAGAGCTAGAGACTTCATCTGGAGCTTCTTTGGGTGCAATCGAATGTGCCACAACTCTCTGATTGAAGCTTCACTTCTCAGAGCCAAGGTATGGACCCCTTCTTCCTCCCGAGCTTCCAGCGATTCTCTATTTTTCTTGGCTTAATTTCATAGCATGTAAACCATATGGATGTGTTTGTCTCATCAAGACGAATCCATAGAGCCTAAGAACACCAAAATCCGTTGAGAAATGAGAGAGATCTTAGGGTTTTAGTGTGAACAGCTCACGGGACACACCAGTCGTAGACGATGACCAGGCGCCGTCCGATCACGTGTGTATCGAATGGACGGTCCAGATTGCGCTGGATCGAAGGATGGAACGAGACCGCGGGTCGCGTGGCATCCGAGTCAGATGGCGGCGTCGAATGGGAGCACGCCGCGTGGGCTTTCGGATCCACCGAGGTTGAGTCAGCGCCGCACTGGATAAGTAGATAAATATGCTATTTTCTATTTATTTAAATACCCATAAATTGAAAATTCCATAACTTTGTATAAAAAAATCAGAAAAATAAAATAAAAATATCCTCTTGCTCAGTGAATAGAGGAGAGCAATGTGGAAAAGAAATCAAGTCATTTTGTTGAGTATTTTATTTTTAATTAATTATTTACTCATTTCAATGTTTTAATTCTCCATTTTCATTGAAAATTCACCATGGCATGAGACCATAGGGCTTTTGTAGCCTCTGATCTTGGGAACATTCCCTGAATTTTCCAAGGTCAGAGGCCATCTCTATGGCAAGTTATTGATTTTCCAAATTTTTGTGCTCGTTTTGATATTTTAATTCCAGTAATTTGCATGTTACTTAGAAAATTCTAGGAAAATTTGGAGAAGTATCTTAGGACCAGAGGACCCTAGGAAAATTATGGTTTGAGTTAATTCATTAAGAATAATCCTAATTGGCCTAAATACTCAAAATTGAATTTTAATTATAATTTGAAAAATCACCAAAATTGGTCCAAGTGGTCCTCTAGTCAATAGGGGCATCCCATAATATTCTTAAGGATAGAAACCTTTCCTTGGTCATTTTGTTGAATTTCCATTGAAAATCCCTATTTTTCATTAAAATAATTATATAAAGTAAATTAAAAATAGAAAAATCACATTTTCTCCTCTAATGTCTTAATTGAGATGTGAGTGAAGTGACATAAAAGTTTTAAGTTCATTTGAGCTTAATTTGATGAGTTATGAAACAATTAGGCTTAAAAGGCATAATAGTAATTAAGAATTTTAACCCCTAATTAATATTTAGGTTTAATCAAGGGAAGGGTAAAATATCTTATTTTAAGATCTTCATTAGATGATTGAAACCTAGGGACTTAAGGGGTAGAAACCCATTAATCATCTTGAAAACATTTAAAGCAAATTTTAATTAATTAAATAATTTAAATTTTGGAAGATTAAATTAAAAATTTAGATTATTAAGAATAGGGATATGATTTAAGAAGATATCAACTCTTTAATTTAAAATCCCTAAATGAATCACTTTAATAATATTCAACTCTTAATCAAACTCAAAAATGATAATTGAAATTAATAAATTAAATAATTAAAAGAAAAAGATTTACCCTTATTAAATTAAAAACTTAAAAATATCGAATAACTTGAAAATCAATATATATATATATATATATATATATATATATATATATATATATATATATATATATATATATATTTATCATTTTTTTAACTATTAAATAATTTTATAATTAAATTATATTTATTAGTTATATATTATACTTAAAATATTTAAAATAAAAGAAGAATGCCAAATAAATTTTTTTATATATATAAATATATATTTATGTTCCTCTATATATATATAAATATATATTTTTTATTTATAATTTTTATAATTATTAAATATTTTTATAAGTAAATTATATTTGTAAACAATATACTTTACATAAAATATTTAAATTAAAAAAATAATATTTTATATATATGTAAATTTATGTATATATACATATATATATATATATATATATATATATATATATATATATATATATATATATATATATATATACATAATTTTATATAATACCTATATAAATATATAAATAAATTTATTTTAATATATACCTATATTTATTTTTATTTACATTTTATTTAATTATTAAATTCTTTTACTATTAAATTATATTTATAAATAATATACTATACTTAAATTATTTAAATTAAAAAAATAATATTTTATATATATGTAAATTTAGGTATGTGTATATATATATATATATATATATATATATATATATATATATATATATATATATATATATATATATATATATAAATTTATACAATACCTAAATATATATATAAATAAATTTATATTAATATATACCTATATATATTTTTATTTACAATTTATTTAATTATTAAATATTTTTATGATTAAATTATATTTATAAATAATTACTATACTTAAAATATTTAAAACAAAAAAAAATAATATTAAATAAATTTATGTATATATATATATATATATATATATATATATATATATATATATATATATATATATATATATATATATATATATATATATATTTATACATACCTATATATATTTATTTATAATTTATTTAACTATTAAATAGTTTTATAATTAAATAATATTTCTAAATAATATACTATACCAAAAATATTTAAAATAAGAAATTATATAATATAAATTTATATATATATATATATATATATATATATATATATACATACATATATATATATATATATATATATATATATATATATATATATATATATATATATATACATACATATATATATATATATATATATATAAATATGTATATTTATATATACACATTTATATTTATTAATTTATAATTTATTTAACTATTAAATATTTTTTATAATTAAAAAATTTATAAATAATATACTATACATAAAATATTTAAAATTAAGAATAATATTAAATATATATATATATATATATATAGATATATATTGATATATATTTATATATAACTATATATATTTTTTTATCTATAATTTATTTAATTATTAATTATTTTTTAAATTAAATTATATTTATAAATAATATTCTATACCTAAAATATTTAAAATAAAAAATAATATTATTAAAATTTTTATATACATATATATTTATATTTAAATATATAAATATAAATTTATATTTATGTATACATATATATATTTATTTATTAATAATTTTTTTAAATATTAAATGTTTTTATAATTAAATTATATTTATAAATAATACATTATACTTAAAATATTTAAAATAAAAAAATAATATAAAATAAATTTTTTTATAAATATATATATAAGTATATATTTACATATACCTATTTATATATTTTCATTTATAATTTATTTAATTATTAAATTTTTAATAATTAAATTATTTATATGTAATGTACTATACTTAAAATATTTAAAATAAAGAAATAATTTTGTATATATATATTTAAAATAAAGTAAATATATATAGGTATATGTAAATATATACTTATAAAATATTTAAATAGGTATATGTAAATATTTTTATAATTAAAGTATATTTATAAACAATATACTATACTTAAAATATTTAAAATAAAAAAATAATATTATATATATATATATATATATATATATATAATTTAATTATTTATTAAATATTTTTATAATTAATTTATATTTGTAAATAATATACCATACTTAAAATATTTAAATTAAAAAATAATATTATATATATATTTATATATATATATATATATATATATATATTTATATATACCAATTCATATATATATTTTTTCCAATTTATTTAATTAATAAATATTTTTATAAATAAATTATATTTATAAATAATTTACTATAATTTAAATATTTAAAATAAAAAAATAATATTATTTAAATTTATATATACAGATATATGTATATATATATAAATATATATTTATATTTATATATAAATATATTTATTTATTTATTTATAATTTATTTAACTATTAAATATTTTTATAATTAAATTATATTTATAAATAATATACTATACTTAAAAAATTTAAAATAAAAAATTATATTATATATATATATATATATACTATTAAATATTTTTATAATTAAATTATATTTATAAATAATAAACTATACTTAAAACATTTAAAATAAAAAATAATTCTATATAAATTATATATATATATATATATATATATATATATATATATATATATATATATATATATATATATATATATATATATATATATATATTTGTAATTTATTTAACCATTGAATATTTTTATAATTAAATTATATTTATAAATAATATACTATACTTAAAATATTTAAAATTAAAAAATATTATTAACTAAATTTATATATATATATATATATATATATATATATATATATATATATATATATATATATATATATATAATATAGTTATTTATATTTCTTTTAACTATTAAATATTTTTATAATTAAGTTATATTTAAAAATAATATACTATACTTAAAATATTTATATTAAAAATAATATTATGAAAAATATATATAAATATAAAAATTATAAATATATATATATATTTAATTATTTATAATTTATTTAAATATTAAAAATTTTTATAAATAATATCCTATACTTAAAATATTTAAAATTAAAAATATTATTAAATAAATTTATTTATATATATATATAGAAATATATATGTATATATATATATATATATATATATATATATATATATATATATATATATATATATATATATATATATATATATATATATATATATTTATAGATCTATATATACCTATATATATTTTTATTTATAATTTACTTAACTATTAAATATTTTTATAATTAAATTGTATTTATAAATAATAAACTATACTTAAAACATTTAAAATAAAAAAATAATTTTATATGTATATATATTTATAATTTTTTTAACAATTAAATATTTTTATAATTAAATTATATTTATAAATAATATACTATACTTAAAATATTTAAAATTAAAAAATAATATTAAATAAATTTATATATATATATATATATAAATATATATATTACTGCTCACTTCTACATCGCCCACCGCTTCATTTATCTGGAAGGTAATAGATCCGCTAATCGGCTTGCTAGGCTTGGTTCGTCGAGTAACCAAATTGTGTAGAGTAAGCTCCCGCCCCTCGCCTTAAAAATTTTAATTAACGGGGATAATATCGATGCCCCTTTCATTCGCCCCAACACTTCGTACTTCATGTGCTTATGTAACTGTTTCGTTGGATTGTCTTTTATTTACATATATATATATATATATATATATATATATATATATATATATATATATATATTTCGTGATTATATCTGTATGTCTCTCTATATAAAGCTTTGTTACATACAGATATATATATAAATATTTATTCTTAGAATTATATATATATATATACACATGTGTGTGTGTATAGCAATCTTTATATATCTGGTTTCTGTTCCTTCATGCTCAGTTGTTCCGTTTTCTGCTATCTGCCTTTTACCAGTATGCTTTCTTATATACTTTTTTATATAAATAAATCTATGACTATATATATATATATATATATATATATATATATATATATATATATATATATATATATATATATATATATATATATAGTTCTATATTTATATATATACCTATGTATTTGAGATCCAAGTTATATGGCGTAGCTAATTATTGCTGGAGGAAGGTTCCAGATGGTATTATCACACTTCCAGCTTCCCCCCTCTCTGCCGTTGGTTTAGGTGGCTTCTAGGCCTCTTCTTTCTTCCCTTATATATATTTAAGGCCTCTTCTTGCTTCCCTTTTTTATATATATAAACACACGCACACATGTATTTTTAGCTTTTAACTTCTTTTTCCCGGAACCTGTCTTTGGAAACTTTGTTTTGCTTGGGGTCATGTCGACTAGTTCACCTTCTGGGAGGTTATATTGTTGGGTTGGATGAGCCTTGCTTATTGTTCTTGTTTTCATTAAGAGCTTATATTTCAATTAATTCAAACACTTCTAGAATGATTCCGCACTTACATATATATATGATTTTTTTTAATTATTAAATAATTTTATAATTAAATTATATTTATTAATAATATATTTTACTTAAAATATTTAAAATAAAAAATAATGCTAAATAAAATTTTTTTATATATAAATATATATTTATGTACCTCTATATATATTTTTTCATTTATAATTTTTTTAACTATTAAATAATTTTATAATTAAATTATATTTATAAATAATATACTGTACTAAAAATATTTAAAATAAAAAAATAATATTAAATTAATTTTTTATATATTTTAATATATATTTATGTACTTCTATATATATTTTTTTATTTATAAATTTCTTAATTATTAAATATTTTTATAATTAAATTATATTTATAAAAAATATACTATACTTAAAATATTTAAAATAAAAAATAATATTATATATATATATATATATATATATATATATATATATATATATATATATATATATATATATATATATATATATATATATATACAGATATAAATTTATTAATTTATAATTTATTTAACTATTAAATATTTTTATGATTAAATTATATTTTTAAATAATATACTTTACTTAAAATATTTAAAATAAAAAAATAATATTAAATAAATATATATATCTATATATATATATTTATATATACCAATATATATATTTTTATTTATAATTTATTTAATTATTATATATTTTTATAATTAAATTATATTTATAAATAATATACTATACCTTAAACATTTAAAATAAAAATAATAATATTATATATATATATATATATATATATATATATATGTATATATTTATTTATTTATTTATATCTATATATTTATATATGACTATATATATTTTTTTATTTATAATTTATTTAATTATTAATTACCTTTTAAATTAAATTATATTTATAAATAATATACTATAGTTAAAACATTTAAAATAAAAAAATAATTTTTATATATGTATATATATATATATATATATATATATATATATATATATATATATATATATATATATATATATCTATATATATATTTATTTACAATTAATTTAATTATTAAATATTTTTATGATTAAATAATATTTACAAATAATATATTATACTTAAAACTTTTAAAATAAAAAATATAATTATATTATTTATTTTTTTATAATTTTTTTAACTATTAAATATTTTTATAATTAAATTACATTTATAAATTATATACTATACTTAAAATATTTAAAATAAAAAAATATTTTTATATAAATATATAAATATATATATATATATATATATATATATATATATATATATATATTTATATATACGCATATATATTTATTTATTTATAATTTAATTATCTATTAAATATTTTATAATTAAATAATATTTATAAATAATATACTATACTTAAAATAGTTAAAACAAAAAAATAATTTTAAATAAATTTACATATATATATATATATATATATATATATATATATATATATATATATATATATATTTAATTATAATTTATTTAATTATTAAATGTTTTTATAATTAAATTTTATTTATAAATAATATACTTTGCTAAAAATATTTAAATTAAAAAAATAATATTATATATATATATGTAAATTTATGTATATATATATGTGTATATATATATATATATATACATATATACATATATATATATATATACATATATATATACATATACATATATATATATATATATATACATATATATATATATACATATATATATATATATATATATATAGACGCACGCACACACACACACACACACACACACACACACACACACACACACACACACACACACACACACACACACACACACACACACACACACACACACACACATATATATATATAGACACACACACACACGGATATATATATATATATATATATATATATATATATATATATATATATATATATATACATACATAAATTTACATATATATATTTTTGTATGTATACATAAATATACCAATTCATTAACCAAATAGGTTTACTTTTGACCAAAAAGTCAACTTAGGTTAAAATGGTCAATTTTTAACCCAATGACCAACCCATTGACCCAATAGGTCTACTTTTGACCAAAAAGTCATCTTTGATCAAAATGGTCAATTCTTAACCCAATTACCAACTCATTGACCAAATAGGTCAACTTTTGACAAAAAGTCGACTTTGGTCAAAATAGTCAATATCTGACCCTATGACCACCCCGTTGACCCAATAGGTTAACTTTTGACCAAAAATTCAATTTTGGTCAAAATAGGTCAACTTTTGACGAAAAAGTAATCTTTGGTCAAAATGGCCAATTACTGACCCAATGACCACCCCATTGAACCAAAGAGCAACCCATTGACCCAATAGGTCGGTTTTTGACCAAAAAGTAAATTTTGGTCAAAATAGTTAATTTTTGATATAATGACCAATTATTCACTCAATAAGTTAATCTCTGACCAAATAGTCAATTTTTGATTGAATGACCACCAATTGACCCAATAAGTCAACTTTTGACCAAAAAGTCAACTTTGGTAAAAGATAAGTCAACTTTTGACCAATAAGTCAACTTTTGACGAAAATATGTCAACTTTTGACCATAAAAGTTA
>JAKZJZ010000024.1:460000-465000 GCA_022702705.1 Papilionanthe hookeriana x Papilionanthe teres
AATGGTCTATTCTTGACCCAATTACCAACTTTTGACCAAAAAGTCAACTTTTGTCAAAATAGTCAATATCTGACCCAATGACCACGCCGTTGACCCAATAGGTTAACTTTTGAGCAAAAATTCAATTTTGGTCAAAATAGGTCAACTTTTGACCAAAAAGTAATCTTTAGTTAAAATGGCCAATTTCTGACCCAATGACCACCCCATTGACCCAAAGACCAACCCATTGACCCAATAGGTCGGTTTTTGACCAAAAAGTAAATTTCGATCAAAATAGCTAATTTTTGATCTCATGACCAATTATTCACTCAATAAGTTAATCTCTGACCAAAAAGTCAACTTTGGTCAAAATATTCAATCCTTAACCCAATAACAAACCCATTGACCCAATAGGTCAACTTTTGACCAAATAGTCAATTTTGGTCAAAATAGTCCATTTTTGACTGAATGGCCATCAATTGACCCAATAAGTCAACTTTTGACCAAAAAGTCAACTTTGGTCAAATGATAAGTAAACTTTTGACCAATAAGTCAACTTTTGACCAAAATAGGTCAACTTTTGACCAAAATGGTCAACTTCTGACATAATGACCTCTCCGTTGACCTAATGGCTCAACTTTTGATTAAAAATTTAATTTTGGTCAAAATAATTAATTTTTGACCTAATGACCAAAATAGTCAATTGTTTGAATTAATGTCCAATTATTGACCCAATAAGTCAATCTCTGACAAAAAAATCAACTTTAGACAAAATGGTCAATGATTGACCCAATGACAAATCCATTGCCCAATAAGTCAAATTTTGACCAAAAAGTCAATTTTGGTCAAAATAGTCAATTTTTGACCTAATGACCACCCATTGACCAAATAGGTCAACTTTTGACCAAAAAGTCAACTTTCATCAAAATGGTCAATTTTTGACCCAATGATCAACCCATTGACTAAATTGGTCAAAAAATTATTATATATATATATATATATATATATATATATATATATTTAATGTTTTTCACTATTGAATATTTTTATAATTAAATTATATTTAATGTAATATACTCTACTTAAAATATTTAAAAAAAATATAATATTATATAAATTTATATATAAATATTTATAAATAAATATATATATATATATATATTTTAACTACTAAATAATTTTTAATTTAATTATATTTATTAATAATATATTAAACTTAAAATATTTAAAATAAAAAATATCATTAAATAAAATTTATTATATATATAAATATATATTTATGTACCTTCATATATATTTTTTTATTTTTAATTTTTTTAATTATTAAATATTTTTATAATTAAAAGATATTTATAAATAATATACTATACTTAAAAAACTTAAAATAAAAAATAATATTAAACAATTTTTTTATATAAATAAATATATATTTACGTACATATTTATTTATTTTTATTTATATTTTTTAATTATTAAATACTTTTATAATTAAATTATATTTATAAATAATATACTATACTTAAAATATATAAAATAAAAAATAATATTAAATATTTATTTATAAAAAATAATGTTAAATATTCATTTAATATAAATATTTATTTATAAATTTTTAACTATTAAATATTTATTTATATATTCTTATATATATATATATATATATATATATATATATATATATATATATATATATATATATATATTTGTTTATTTGTAATTTTTTTTAATTATTAAATATTTTAAATTTGTGATTAAATTATATTTATAATTAATATACTATTTTTTAAATATTTAAAATATAAAAATAAAATTAAATAAATTTATTTATGTATACTATATATTTATTTATAATTTATTTAAGCTATTAAATAATTTAATAATTAAATATGCTTTATAAATAATATACTATACCTAAAATATTTTAAAAAATTATATAATTTAAATTTATATATATATATATATATATATATTTATATATACACATATATATTTATATATTTATAATTTATTTAAGTTTATTAAATATTTTTATAATTAAATTATACTTACAAATAATATACTATACATAAAATATTTAAAATAAAAACTAATATTAAATAAATAAATATATATATATATATTTATATATACATATATATATTTTATTTGTAATTTATTTAATTATTAAATATTTTATAATTAAATTATGTTTATAAATAATACAACATACTTTAAACATTTAAAATAAAAAACAATATTATATATATATAAATATATATTTATTTATTTATTTATAATTTATTTTATTAATAAATATTTTTATAATTAAATTATATTTATAAATAATATCTTATTCTTAAAACATTGTAAATAAAAAATAATATAATATAAATTTATATATATATATATATATATATATATATATATATATGTATATATATAATTATTTTAACTATTAAATATTTTTATAAATAAATTATATTTAAAAATAATATACTATACCTAAAATATTTAAGTATAAAAAAATATTATATAAATTTATACACACACACACACGCACACACACACACACGCACACGGATATATATAGATGCCGATCTTAAGCCTTGATTTTGAAATGTCATCTAGATGAAGTAGATGAGAAAAACGCAGTTAAAAAAATACATTGAAGGGGTGAAAGAGAATTCAGTATTAGAACCCACGATTCCAATTAGAAAAATTGATGATTATTTATATAAATGTTTCTTAGTAGAAACATGATTTTCCTTCTTCCATATGGGTGTTTATCTTTTTGAGTTGCACAGCAAGGAATTTGATTGATGGCAAACGGCATCATTACCGACTAAATACCTCGAGCAATTAAATCCCATGACCATTAAACCAACAGTAAACAAAGTAATTTAGCTCGGGGAGGGGTGGCGTAATGGAGTAATTTGTGGTAAACCCCGGTAATCATGCCAAAAGGATATTTTGCCATCCCATAGCTCCCAGAATAAAAATTGACCGATTAGCCGGGCATTTACAATAGCTTTCCAAATCCTAGAGTCCCCGGCTTTCCAGTGACCAAAGATGGATGAGATGTATTCTGATATTTAGAATGCATATATTAGGCGAAAATAAGGATTCACCAAGCCTAAATTTATACGCTTACACATGTTTAAAAAAACGATGAGGTAGGGCTTTAAAACCCGAAGGCCCCGAAATTTAGGCTTACGAGCTTCCTCCAGGGAGCGCGAGTGCACCTCTTGGCACCTCCATCCTCCCAAAAGAAAATGAATTGAACAAGTTTTCCGGATAATTTATTAATAAATATTATAATATACTTAAAATAATTAAAATAAAAAAAATTATATATATATATATATATATATATATATATATATATATATACATACATACATACATACACATATATATTTATTTATTTATAATTTATTTAACTATTAAATATTTTTATAATTAAATTATATTTATAAATAATATACTATACTTAAAATAATTAAAATAAAAAAAATAATATATATATATATATATATATATATATATATATATATATATATATATATATATATATACCTATATATACTTATTTACATTTTATTTATTATTAAATACTTTTATGATTAAATTATATTTATGAATAATATACTATACATAAAATATTTAAATTAACAAAATAAAATTTTATATATATGTAAATTTATGTATATATATATATATATATATATATATATATATATATATATATATATATATATATATATATATATATATAAATTAATATAATACCTATATATATATAAATAAATTTATATTAATATGTACCTATATATTTTATTAAATATTTATTTAATTATTACATATTTTTATGACTAAATTATATTTAGAAATAATATACTATACTTAAAATATTTAAAATAAAAAAAATAATATAAAATAAATTTATATATATATATATATATATATATATATATATATTCATATATATATACAAATATATATTTATTTATAACTTATTTAACTACTAAATAGTTTTATAATTAAATAATATTTCTAAATAATATACTATAACTATAATATTTAAAATAAGAAATTTTATAATATAAATTTATAAATATATATATATATATATATATATATATATATATATATATATATATATATATATATATATATATATGTATGTATATTTATATATACACATTTATATTTATTTATTTATAATTTAATTAACTATTAAATATTTTTATAATTAGAACATATTTATAAATAAAATACAATACATAAAATATTAAAAATAAAAATAATATTAAATAAATATATAAATATATATATATATTTTTATATATCTATATAGATATATTTTTATTTATAATTTATTTAATAATTAAATATTTTTATAATTAAATTATATTTATAAATAATATACTATACTTTAAACATTTAAAATAAAAAAATAATATTAATTATCTTTTAAATTTAATTTTTATATATCTATATATATATTTTTATCTATAATTTACTTAGTTATTAATTATCTTTTAAATTAAATTTAATTTATAAATAATACATACTTAAGACATTTTAAAATAAAAAAATAATTTTATACATATATGAATATATATATATATATATATATATATATATATATATATATATATATATATATATATATATATATATATATATATATATATATATATATATATATATTTCTTTATATTTATAATTATATATGCCTATATATATTTATTTATAATTAATTTAATTACCAAATATTTTTAAAATTAAATTATATTTATAAATATAATAATGCATACTTAAAATTTTTAAAATAAAATAATATTATATAAATTTATAATATTTTTTTAAATTTTTAAATATTTTTATAATTAAATTATGTTTAAAAATAATATACGTACTTAAAATATTTAAATTAAAAAAATAATATTATAAAAATTTTTATATACATATATATGTACATATAAATATATAAATATATATTTATATTTATATATACATTTATTTATTTATAATTTATT